>BPTQ01000002.1:19940843-20058835 GCA_019973895.1 Chrysanthemum seticuspe
TGATTTTGCAACCTATTTCGGTAAGTTGTCCTAGACTAAGTATGTTGCTCTTGAGGTTTGGAATGTAGTAAACATCCGAGATCATCTTCTGTTGTAAGTTTCTACATCCTAATAGTATTGAACCTCTACCCTTTATCTCTACATACGATCCATCTCCAAAACGAACTCGTCCAGTGATGTTTTCGTCAATATCTTTAAAATGGCCTTTTGTGCCTGACATATGGTTGCTTGCACCATTGTCTAAATACCATATGCTAGCATTTGTCGTAGCATATTTTTGGGGTTGTACTTGTTCTTCATTTAACAAGATTTCTTCAGTTTCGTGTGTAGCCATTAGCAATGATGGTTCATCATCTTCTAAGATAAGGTTTGACTGTTCTTGAGTTGTTGATGGACTTCTACAATCCTTTTTGTAGTGTCCGAGTTTTCCACAATTATAGCATGTGATTTTGCTCTTATCCCATCCTTGTTTTCCATTGTTTGACTTATATGAGTGGGATGAGTTTCCTCCATTCGAGTTGTTTCTATTTCCCTTATTCTGCCAGTTTCCACGTGAATAGTTTGATTTACCTCTATATTTTGTAAATTGTTTCTTATTTCTAGAATGTTCGCCTTGTGCGAATAATAAGTTGTCCTGGCCATCTACTTGTCCTCCCTTTCGGAGTTTTATTCTCTCCTCGAATGCCTTAAGTTTTCCTGTGATCTCATCTAACGTAATGTCATCGAGATCGTTCGTCTGTTCTATGGATGCTACTATTTGAATGAACCTATCTGGTGTGGAGTCTAATAGTTTTCTAACTAAAAGTGATTCATCAAACTCTTTTCCTAATTCTTTTGCTTTCGTGGCGTAGCCGTTCAATTTGGCTGTAAATACATCCACCGTTTCATCCTCCTTCATTTGAAGAGTCTGAAATCCAATCATCAATGATTGTAATCGTGCTTGTTGCACCTTTTCTTCTCCAACGTGTCTCTTTTTCAACGAATCCCATAATTCTTTTGCAGTTTTGCAACTTGCTACTTGTAAGATCACATCTTCGGTTAACGCTTGATATAAGAAGGCAGTTGTTGCCTTATCCTTCTTAACATCTAATTGTGTATCAGCCTTAGGTTCTATTGTTTCCCATAATCCTTGTGCTTCTAGTATCACCTTAATTTGTATAGTCCAAACTGTGTAGTTTGTGATTTTGAGTTTTGGGCATTGATACTGTGTCATAGGGGTTACGGGTTTTGGTGCAGTGTTACTGCCACTTGCGTCGTCACTGGGCATTTTGATGGTTCTTATGATCTTCACTTTCTACTTCGTATAGGGATTTCTAACTAGTGGTATTACTTAATACTACGGGAACAGAAATAGTTATCCGGGAATCCTAATATGAAACTATGGATTTCTAATAGTATAAACTAAGTATCTATACTATAAATATGAAAGGAAATCCAAAAGTTTAAGATTTTTCGTGTGACCTGTTTTTGTCACTTGCGTATTCCCTTCTTGTCGGTACTAAAGTATACCAACTATGTCTTTCTTTTCCCTTCTATCACGTTGTCCTTTCTTTTTGTATCGAACTTGCTTCCTTTATCTCCAAGTCTCGAACTTTTGTGTCGACTTGCTTTATTTATCTCCAAGTTTTTGAATAAAACACAAAATGATTCAGAAATTAGTCTCGGTAATTTCTTCCAAAAGACCAAGCGAGTTGCTTGTCTTTGTTTTACTACTCGACGGTAGTATGTCAACAAGTGGTGTCCTTGTTGCCTTCGTTGCTTGTCCGCGTTCAAACAATACTCCCTCTTCTTTATTCCACACCGTATCTACAACAACCTACAGAAATACCAACGGTATCCTTGCGAGCAAATGATCAGGATGCTCCTGTTGTTGTCTCTCTTTTGTATTGCGAGCGTTTTTTCAAAACAGTTTGATATGTTTTTCTGGTTCGGTATACCTTCTTTTCTTCTCAAGCAACGTTCTCCTTTTTTTCTTAACGTACGTCTTCTTCTCCACTTTTGTCTCGACAAAAGGGCTGTTTTTCTTTCGTTGTATGATTGAAAGCCAACAAGTGAAACAAAGTTTCCTTTGTCTTGTTCTCGTTGCGTCCAGAATCAAACCAACAGAAAAATATCAAGTCACCACAGTTTGGTGGCTTGTCGAATGCAATTTCTACACAAGTACGGTCGTGCACTACTTTCCTTGCGTTATCAAGTTATCCAGGCAGCGTATGTATGATGATACGTTGTGTCTTTCTTCTTCTTCTTCCTGAAACAAAAGTCTCAGCGCGTCTTTTTCTGGTTCCTTCTTTCTCGTTCAAGAGTTTCTGGTTTTTGTTTTGTACTCGTTAATCAACAAAATTTTTTGTTTTCTGGTTCGGAATCTTGTGTTCAAGATGATGGTTGTATCGATGTAACGAGTGTATGGACAAGGCTCTTGATGCCAAATGTTGGTCCCGATATGAGTAAACAAATTATAACGAAATTGCAATATATGAATAACTTGTCAATATGTCTAACTGTCGAAATTCTGTACATGTTCCAACTATATATAGATATCGAAGGGGTATCTCCCAAACGACATGATGGTTCTTCAATAACTAACATAACTGTAATAACCGCTTGGCGGTTTAAATGTTTAAAACGGGCAGGTTTGGCCCTTCAGGTTTTTGTCTTCATGAAAGAAGCAATGGGCGAGATTACTTGCTCACAGAGTCAAGTATGGATCGAGATCTTAGCTTATGCTGCTACTCACTGCAGAGGATTTCACCACGAGCAACAGCTTAGGAAAGGGGTTGAGTTTTTGACTCATGTTTGGCTACTGATGGCACATTTGGGCATCACCGAGCAGTTCCAGGTGTCTCAAGGTCATGCTAGAGCTAAAATCAGTGTCTTATAATGCACATAACTGTGATATAGCTAGGCTTCCACATTCTTTTGTTAGTTATTGATACCATGAACAAAAATTGACTTTATTTGTTTTATCCAAATCTTTCTTGTAAGTTACTTTGCTCTGTCAATATATCGAATATACTCATTCATCATATCGACATATCCCTTTTTCAATATATTTTGTGGACTATCTATCATTGGTAACAGGATTATGTCAAAATTGTATTCTAAGGCCTTAACGATGAGGTTTCGTGCGTTCATACCTTAAAAACGTCATCACTAGTAAAGCTCTGGTAGGTTCGTGTACACTGATTTCTTGGGTCGCATGCCATGTGTTTGATAGAATGACAAGATCGAGTTTGAAGGATAAAGCTTTCAACGATTTTGATTCTCATTTTAGAGTCACTAGAATGTCGTTGTTGAAACTAACCCACTCTAGTCAACTTGTTCATGACCTGAACATTGAGTGCAATGTTATTACTGGCATTGATGGCTATAGTTAAGGGATACTGAAAGAACAACATCAATATCGATCATAATGCATTCTATCAAATTGGATCAAAGACAGTGGGAATAAAATGGGAACACAAGAGTTTTTGGTAGAAGCACCGTATATGGATAATAAAGAGAAGCGGAATTACACATTTATATTAGTGCTTATTATAAAATTCTTTTTTGGGTAAAGGGGAGTAATCCTGCACCCTGGTAAATATATTAACCAAATAAACGTTTAAGTACAATGGATATGAGTGAAATCCCATATCTCAGCCCGTTACATAGGCATAGAGCTTATATAACAAGATACTTCCTGTTTTCTAACCAAGAAAACAAACCACTACTCAAATGATAACATATGACACAAAAAAATAAAATTACTTCCTAGGACCTTGAAACGTTGTGCCATACATGGCATTAAAGGCATCCAAATTCCCCGGAAGATCACGAACCTGTTTCGCATAGTCATCGAAATCATAGTCATCATACTCGTCTTCAAACTCTTGGCCACCACCAAATATATTAGCAGACTCATCAAATGGGTTAGCAACAACCTCATCTTCAGAATCGGACACTACAATCTCTCCCACTTTAGAAAAAGGGTTACTTCTCTTAGTAGAAGAGGCAGGAGGTATACAAGAATCACTAGTTTGAGGAGCCACAACCGACTCCATCTCTTTCAAATCACTCACAAGAGGCTCTTGTGATGCAGTACCTGTCTTAGTAGACTTATCTTCATTAACTTCCATTGTACAACCAGAATCCACATCCTTGATAGTGTCATTAGAAGGAATACCAGACGCATCCGTATGTTCCATATTAAGAGCATCAAACTGGTTAGATGTAGCGATCTTGGTTCCACTCGAACTAGCCACATCAGAAGCATTCTTCTTAGTGACTACGACTTTCTTAGGTTCAGGAGGATTCTTCTTGGGTTGGTATTGAAACTGTTTACCCACAACAGGTTTGAAAAACCCTCCTTGACCCGGAATAGAAGACCCACCTTGCTTTCCCTTCTTCCTATTATAAACCATCTTGAAACCATCATTTGCACCATCATTTGCACGCTTAGAAGGCTGAGTAGGAGGTTCAACAACTTTAGGACACTCAATAGGAGTATGACCAAAAATCTTACATTTATCACAATGCGGTGGTTTCCACTCATATTCAACCCGTATCGTCTCGATAGTCGACCCCGACCCATCAAGTAATGGAATCTCAACAGTAAGGCTGTCCCTAAGAAGCTCATCCGACTTCACATCAATCATGCATCTAGCAAAACTACTACGGCCCCACGAGTCCTTGCACATTTGGCTAGTGATGGCATCTAACCTTTTAGGCGTGCCTATTAATGTGGCAAGGAGACTAAGGCCATCATCAGAAAACATAGCAAGAGGAACGTCATGGAATTTAACCCACACCGGGATATTGGTTAAATCCTCTTTAAGTAAATTGGTGTTCACTGTCCATGGTTTAAGAATAATAGGTACATTATTAATCAACCAAGGACCGTTTTCAATAACGTCATCAACACCTTTTTTCGAATTAAACTTAAAAAAGAAGAACCCCTTTGCATTCATCATTACCTTGTGTATACCAAACTTAGCCCACACATTGCGTACAAAGTAATCAACAACAGGAAAAGCAAGGCGTTTACCAAGGAAATACCCATACAAAGTATTCTCAAACCTAGTGTTTACCTCTTCAACCACTTTCATCGGGACAGAAAGATCCACACCATTAGCTTTCTTACTACATTCCAACCTACGAAAGTTAGACATGTGTTTCATTGGTTCAGTAGAAGTAACACCAGCATACGATGAAGCAGGCTGTTTCAAAGCATGCACACCATCCTTCTCAATACCAATAGCCCCATTTGCATTAACATTAGAAGCCATAGGACCACTTGTATCTTGAGGAGGTTTCGAATAACCGATAGAAGAAAGCATCTCCTCAAGCTCCTTCTGAGACTGCGGCACCTTAAGATGCTCAAACGAATAAGCCCCAGTAGAAGTAGTAGCATCCACTGTCCCAGTTGGTTTTAATGGTTGCCCATTCTCACCCACAAGAACAAGTTTTCCCTCTAAGATTTGTTTTTCAATAGCACGAATTTTCAGTAAAGTATCGTGACCCTCAGGCATGTCATGACTAGATGCGTCACGACTAGGGCTTGAATCAAGTGAAACCGGCTCCACTTGTCCATCCGAACTTATCCCAGGCCATGGCATACCACCAATCTCCTCTCCCAAATTCGACATCACAACAATCAGAAACCTTAAAACAAGAAGAAAATAATGTCTGGTCTTCAAACAAAACAATTAAAACCCTAGTTTAACAACTAGGGTTTATAAGCATAGGCGTGCAATAGTGATTACATGATATGGTGAAGAGATCAGGTCGGTAGAATGATTTGTAATGACAACCAATCCGATAATGATCAAACCCTAGCTAGCGATCAGAGAAAACCCAAACAAAAGGTTTCGGTGATCGCCCAAGATAACCAGCTTTTATGAAACCCTAAGAAAAAACGATACACAGAACCCTAAAAATCAGTTAAATCGCAATAAACTGTAACAATCAATCAACACACGAATGTAATTGAGTAACTAAGACAGATTAGAAACAAGAGAACATGATTAATAGAACAGATTGTAATCGATTTTTAGGGATAGAAGGGTTTCGCAAAAGGCAACTCAAATACAATTACATAAGCTTATTATAAAATTCATTCCTTGGTTGTACCGCATACGTAACACAAACAAAAGAAACAATCCTTTGACCTATCTTTCGGGTTCATTTTTTTTGTTTGTACCAAACAGTACTGTAATCCCTTTTATTTCTTTGACCTATTCCCTTTCTCATCAAAATAATTCTTTAAATCAACTGGTCATATCAGTTGTGTGTGTATTCTTCCAATTTCTATACACGAGCATTTCAACTCATATTGTAACATAGATAAGCCACACTTCTACATCAGTTCCAAAGTTTACAAACATGCTTAGGAAGTTAGGATGGTCTATTACTTTAGGAAAGCACACCAATTATTCTGGTAGTTTTAAATAGGCAGGTTGGGCATGATTTATGTATACTCCAATGGTTCAAATAGAGAAAGTGTTCAAAACATGTTTTTTTTCGAACAGCGAAATTTTAATAAAAACACAAAATATCTATCAAGAAGCTAGACAAACAAACAAGAAGAAGAAATAACCAAAAACAAACCACCATAGAAAAGTAACAACACCCTGAGACATGAAACCAAACAGTCAAGAAAGAGGGGACCTACACCCAGGGTTTAACACCCAATCATTCCAGTTAGCGATATTCCCGCGACTTCTGCTATGAATCCAAAGGTGAGATATAGCTTTGATCTCCGTTACCACAACGTTAGTGATCAGGTCTTTGTTTTTCAATATCTTTTCGTTACGATGTTTCCATATCACCCATGACGTAATACGAATAATAGCATCAAAAGTTTTTGTGAACACCGAGGCTAGACCAACCGAACCCAATAACTCCAACAATTCACGGGATCTGGCCAAAGAAACGTGAACATTACACCATTTACTTATAGAGTCCCAAATTGGTTTCACCATCTTGCACTCAACATAAAATGTGGTATGATGATTCACAATAATCATCACAAAAGGAACATAGTACAGTGTGAAGGTCGATACCTTTGTCAACCCGTTTTGGTTGGCAAGCGATTATGAATCAATCTCCAAAAGAAAATATTCACCTTTTTTGGAATCAACTTGTTCCATAAAGTGGCAGGATCAGATTGTGACAATTCTAACGAGTCAATATGTGATCTTAAAATGGATACTGAGAATGACCACTAGCATCCAAAGACCACGTCCATCCATCAACTCCATCTTGTAAAGATAGGCCCATGATCACACTATCAAATTTTTCGAGCTCATGCATTTCTCTGCCCAAGAGCAAATCTCTCCTCCAAAGATCACGAATCTCTAAACTAGCTGACACCCATTGCTGCACAGAACAATCTTTATCTAAAGCTAAAGCAAACAACCTTGGAAAAGTCCGATCAAGACTTTGAGATCCCAACCACAGATCTTTCCAAATCCTAGTGGAGGAACCTGTGTTGGCCTTGTTTATAGATCTATGATCTCTAACGTAATCAAAATATACCAAATACAGAAAAACGCTTTGAAACTTGGCAAGAATAATTGTTTTTTATTAAAATTGTTATTCGTTCTTGTTCATACAATATCCTATTTATTTATACATGTTGAAAGGGTACGATTGAAAAGTCGTGTTGGTTCATTTGATCCAACAATCATACCCCTTTGTTGTAACTGCCTAATAATTGTATTTGCAACTGCCTATGTAACTGTTTTTTTAACTGTCGTTTGACTTTTGCTCCTGGTTGACTTTCGGGTTTGACTTAGATATTGGGATTAATCCAACATTCTCCCCCTTAATCACAATCGCGTTGTCGTAGATCTTCGGTAGTGGTTGAAACTGCCAATAAGAGGGTTGGTTCTAAATCTTCTTCGATGAGGTTTGTCTTTTCTTGTCTTTGAAATCTTCGATCTCTTTTATGGCAATGTGAGGCATAATGTCCATATTCATTACAATCATAACATTTTACTTTGCTGAAATCTCTAGGCTTTTTCGTTGCTTCATTGTAATATTGTGAGTATTTTTCTTCTTCACGATTTCAGCTATGTGGTGGAATGTATCTTCCTTTTCCTTGATTATCATAGTGACATCTTCAACCATTGTTGTTGTGTTTTGTAAACAATAGTTTATCTTGATCTTTGAATGTTCTTCCTTTCTTAGCCTTTACTCTTTCTTCGAAAGTTTTCAATCTACCAATAGCTTCGTCTAGAGTCATTCTGTCTAGATCGAGTATTGCTCTATGGATGTGACAATGTGAATGAATATTTTAGGTACAAAATTTAGCAATTTTCGTACGCGAGTTGATTCTTCAAGTATTGATCCAAGACTTGTCATTTTTTACGTAATACTTGTCATCTTTGCGGTGAATGAATCGATAGTGTCATCTTTCTCCATTTGTAATATCTCAAATTCAGATTTGAGTGTTTGTAGTATTTCCTTTTGCACTCGATCCACTCCAATATTTCTAGTCTTTAATGCATCCCAAACTTCTTTTGCGCTTTTGCAATTTGCCACTTGTAATACTTGATCTTCGGGTAGTGATTGGAATAGATATGCCAATGAGGTTTTGTCTCTTTTATCATTTACTTGAGTCTCAGTAGTAGGTTCTACCATTTCCCAAAGACCATTTGCTTATAGTATGATCTTTATTCTTATAGACCATATGGTATAATTTGTTGAATTTAACACGGGACATTGAAAGTTTAGGTTATCTAAACTTTTAATTTGACTACTCGTTTCACCTTTTCCCATTCCGATGTAATATTCTTATAAAACTTTTGTTAATAACTTTATTAATCTTTAAAACCTAACAATGTAAAACTTAAAATCTTTTAAACCTTTAAAAAAAACTTAAAAACTTAGAAACTTAATCTTTAAAACTCTTAAACTTTATATATATTACTTATCTTAAACCTAATAAGTAAAATCTTAAAAATACTTGTTTTCTTATCATAAACCAAATAAGAAAAATCTTAAAACTTGTTTCTATCATAAACCTAATAAGAGAACTTGAAACTTTATTATCATAAACCAAATAAGAAAAAACCTTGAAACTTTAAAAACTATTAAAAACTTTTTCTTATCATAAACCAAATAAGGAAAAATAATAATAATAATAAATAAATAAATAAAAAAAAAATACTTTGAAACTTTAAACCTCTTAAAAACTTAAAATACTTTATAAACTTAAATCTAATTAAAACTCAAAAATACTTTAAAACTTAAAACTAAAAATAACTTTTCTAAAACAAGAACTATATGATATATAACAAAACTTATCAACCGACAAAAACGTCTCCTCTTTTTAGACTAAAAAACAGGTTCTTCTTAAAGCTTGGAATCCCTCTTATCTTTGTGTGCGAGAAGAACAGGTTCTTCTTGAGACTAAAAACGTATCAACCGAGAAGGACAGGTTCTTCTTGAACGCTTGGAATCCCTTATATCTTTGTGTGCGAAACTAGGGTTTCGCAATTGGGGATTTTCTTGATACCGATGTTCTATTGGCCTTCTGTGGACAACTTGAATCAATTGATGATTCAGTTAAAGATTCGAGTCTTTGTTCTTTCAAAACAGGTGTGTTTGTTCCGCGTTTTTCTTGAATCGATTTTGCCCCTTTTGATGATGACTTGTGTTGTCCGATTGAGTAGGCTTTGTCTTGTGAATAATTTCTGGGTTGGTTTTTGTTTTTTCGGATTGAATTCTCCTTTTGACAGATTTTTGCAAAACTAAAACGAGATAAAAAAAAAAAAAAAACGTTTTCTGATGCCGGTTGGTTGATCACTTATCAGTGAATGATCCCTGGGTGACAGAAAAGTTTCTACTGATAAATTCAGGAAACACAAAAATGATGTTTTTTATTTGTGTTCGTTGGGTTTTGCAGAAAATTTTACGAGACAAAAACTGACTCTTTTGATTCAAAAACAGAACAAAAATGGTGTATGATGATTTGGTTAAGAAATGACCAAACCTGCTTTGATACCAATGTTTGCCTTGTTTATAGATCTATGATCTCTAACGTAATCAAAATATACCAAATACAGAAAAATGCTTTGAAACTGAGCAAGAATAATTGCTTATTTATTAAAACTGTCATTCATTCTTGTTCATACAATATCCTATCTATTTATACATGTTGAAAGGGTACGAGTGAAAAGTCGTGTTGGTTCATTTGATCCAACACTCATATCCCTTTGTTGTAACTGCCTAATAACTGTATTTGCAACTGCCTATGTAACTATTTTTTTAACTGCCGTTTGACTTTTGCTCATGGTTGACTTTCGGGTTTGACTTAGAGATTGGGATTAACCTAACAACCTGATATAACCTTACGCTTAAAAGAGCTAATGAATGGAACACCGCTATCGTTGATCTTCCAGCCAGCCTTAAGGATGTTAATCCAAAGACCAGAACCTTTGATAGATTCCCTATTGAAATTAAACCCACCAGACGAGCCATGAATAGAAGATATACATCAGACTTATTGCGTATTTTTAAAGGTTTAAGATTGTTGTTACATTGGATTAATATTTATAGAGATACCTGATTACTTTGTCAACAAATTTGTGTCTAATTTTCATGTTCATTTACCAAATGTTTGCTCCGACTTTGAATTGCAGAGGAAAGGTGTGAAAAAGCAAAAGTGATGGCTAGGCTGCTGAGTAAACGCTGTAGTCTCACTTCTAAGGCGAACTCTAGATTATTTTCTACGTATTTTCACTTTGGTCTCATTTAGTGGATGTAATGTGTACGTAGTGTCTCTAATGGTGGGATTAATTAGTGAACTTGCTGAGAGCATGATGGCCTTCAACACTAACTGAATTTGAATCTCGAAGTATATTCGTCCATGGCATCTGTGTTAACTCTCATCTGTTTTGCAACATTTTTTCAGCTCATTCTCATAATCCGTTAGGTATTTCACAATCAAGGCCTTCTATTTTTACATGATTAGTGTAACAAAGAATTCAAATGTTAGAAGACACATATCTAATCTATTGAACAACCGTAGTCCATTTATTAAATAAAAATGTAATCATACATATTAGAGTATGATATTGAACAAACTAACACTCACAATGCTAATGATGGTTACATTACCAACAGGAGGTCATGTGTGAGGTCATGTTGAACATTATAACAACGTTGGGATATTCTGTAAGGAGAGGCATCTATTAGATTTTTTAGACTCGCCTTTTGATTCAACTTAACTATATTGGATTCAAGTATTAATTCTATTTCAAGATACATGGCTTTATTTGCTCATCTTTATATATAGGTAAGCCACTAGTGTAGGAGATGAACCAAGATCTGTGAAGAAAACTAAAAGTGACAATTTTCTTTATTGATGCTTTTCGAGTGTCAGTAAATGTCTTATATCTTGTTGTGACAATAGCATTATTGTTTCCTTTTTTATAATCCATATGGGGTGTTTACAAGTAGAAAATAGGAAGAAGTGACACACGATGAGACAAAATACAACTCCTACAACTAGGGGTGTTATTCGGGTCGACCCGTTCGGGTTCGGGTCAATTCGGGTCAAGGCTAAAAAAACATACCTGAACTGACCTTGTTTAGAAATCGGGTCACTCGGGTCGGGTCAATTTGGGTTCGGGTCGATTCGGGTCGGGTTAGCTCGTGTTCGGGTCTAGGTCATTTAAAAATTATGAAAACTTGGTGTTTACATACAAGTTAATTGTCTTAAAATTTTAAGAGGTGTCACATTCGATGCAAAACGGATGGCAATGCGGGTCATGTTCGGATTGGCGGGTTTGAAACTTTCAACCCCAACGCGAACTATATATTTAAGTACTCCGGCCATGTTTGTGAATCCTAACATGTTTACACCTAACTCGTACACGACCCATTGACCCGTTTATCTAGTTGGGTCGACGGGGTTAAGTCAATTACTCGAGTGAAACAAGTTAAATTGGTTAGAAGGCCGGCCTGTTTAACCCTGGTAATCTTTTTTATACAATAAAAGAATTACAACATTTTGAAGTGATTTTGCCAATTCATTCTTACTGAAAAAAATTGGGCCAATAGGAGAGCTCAATTTTGCCACGTAAGCAAAATCATGAGATGTGATTGGTTAATAAAAGTTAAAATTAAATTGATTTTGGTCAACCTTTAATAAATTTGGTGAAGAAATTTAGATGGGAAGAAAAACACATAAAAACATAGATGTCAAATTTGTGAAACAAAAACTTAAAAAAAATGAGGTAAGTAATAAAACTTTAGCGGTTGAATTTTTAAAAATTACATAGGGTTAAGTGTAATATTATAAGTTTCCATGTTTTATAATAACTTTAGAAATTTAACAAATTTCCCTTATACTTTATACACCATATACTTTATATATTAAAAATACAACATATATGTTGTTTAAAAATTACAACATATAAATATGCATAGGATTATAAATATCAAAATATTTCTTTTACTATATAAGTTCAGGAAGGACTCATTTATTTTATTTAAAAAGTATGACTTATGTGGGCATGAATTTGAATATTAAATACGGCTAAATTTTTGAAAACGGGAATATAATTATCGAATTGTAAGTACGAGTTACTGTAATATGAAAAAATATATGTGATTATACTTATAACGACTCATGTAATTCTTATTTATTTAGATAGAGAGCAATACAGAACTCACTCAAGGAAAGCATGCTGTCATTATCTTGATCAGACAAGTCCCACACCTATTTCAGAATTTCTGTCGAAGAATAATAAGAACATTATGGCTTGTCGTGTTTATAAGAAATCTATTATGGAAAGACATTTCACTAGAGAGTAAATCATTTTACAAGAAAGAGTTGAATTAGGCATTAATGCTCTATCAAATTAAGCTAAGAGTATTTACCTCTTGGTAGTCTCCAACTTAAAAATAAGCTACGAGCCATAACCAGTGATTTTCCTATCTCTGCCAGAGTCAACTTCCATAAACACTATCATATACTTGTTAACACCATCCCGCGTCATTTTTGGCCACTGAGGTAGCGATGTGTTGGGAACTTGTGTTCTTTCTGTATTTGGGACTTGTGTTCTCTCTTCCTGATATCCAAATTTAGCATTTTGAGTCAGGGCATGTTGATTTGGCCTTGGCCTTGTAAAAGCATTCAATGCACCAAGTGGGTCTATCTTGGCTGGAGTCTGGGGCTCAGAAGTTACAGGAACAAAGAAGAAACAGGTGGAATGCTTGCTATTTGTGTTGGCATTGAGGATGATGATGCTTTGGATATAAACTGAGAAGCAGAAAACGAATCACCACCAAACATAGGGGCAGAAGCAATTCCAGTTCCTCCAACAGATGGTCTAGGAGCTGTGAAAGATGAGGATGATAGTGGCTCTTGGGGTTTCGGTACAGTAGCCCCAACACCTCTGCCCCCAAGCCAATCCCTTGAGACATTTGAGTTTGATAGACCAGGACCATCCAGACCACCATCTGATGGAAAACCAGGACCACCAGCACCCTGTGATGGAAGAGAACCGCTATGAGGTGGCGGCCTCATTGACTGATTTCCTTGAGGTGTATAATACTGTGCAGAAGATGGAGCAACTGAAAGAGGAACCATTGAATTAGGGCCCCTGTGATCTTATGCCGAAAGTTTGAGTTTGCATTGAATTGACAACCCCGGGCTGTTGGGTAGGAGGGCGTGGGGCCATTGAATTGACAATCCCAGGAAGCAGTGCAGGAGGACGTGGTCCCATTGCATTTGGTTGAGCTGGAGGCAGAGCTGCAAGATTAATTTGTGGAGCAGGAATTTTAGATGAAGCAGGTCCATATAATAACTCCTTTACTATACGTGGTGTTAGTTCTCTTTTACTTTGTGCAACAGTTACAAGCTTAAGAGCGTTATAGAATTCCTGGCGGCCAAGGAAGCCGGTGCGGTTCTGATCAGCGTGCTGCCATATCTGCAATCAAATACAGTACTATATTAACATAAGAAACATGACCCAGATGCATGGTTAAACTGTTCATTTTTGTCAAAGTGTAGACCTATAATCTTCTTAGAATCGATAGATAGGATTCAATCAGAGATCAAAGACATACAAGAAGAATGAATTCACACCTATCTAACACAGTAATTTTGTATACATAGTAACTAGCATTATCTTGTATACAGTCTGATGCAACAGTTTTGACTCATCTATCCAACATAGGTCGACTAGGGTTGCATTATCTGCAAGTCGAATGGGTCAAAAAAGTCAAAAGTGGCTCAAGCATATTCACATCGTCTTACAACCTCCCAAAATCATTTCATCCAACCAGTGATCACATTTAATACATTTGTTATACATAATATTATAGGAGAGCGGCCAAGCCTGTTAACTCTTCTTACATGACGCAAAAATAAATAAAAAATATCCACAATCAAATGTAAATAAATAGAATGTGAATAACATTTAGATATGCAGCTAGACGCTCGCCTGAATGTAGATTTCATGTCTAGCTTAACCTAGAAAATGAGATCACACCTGGCTCAACTGTTCATGGGTAGAGATAAATACCTTTATATTGCTTTCACTTAGAAAGCTGGAAAAACTGAACTAGTAATTATTATATTGTCCCCCCATCATGCCTCCTCATTTAATGTCACTTATAGAAATGCTTATAGAAATGCTTGATGAAATGCATATGAGTATAATTCATTTACCTTTTCCAGCCGAATTCACCTTGCAATCAGAGTCATTGAATTTTGGGAAATCTATTTTAATGTCACTTATGATAGTAAGGTTTGAGAAACCAATATTCGCAATCCAAAAACATACACATTTGGACCACATGTCCATATATATGAGTAGGTGTTTGATGAAATGTATATGAGTAGAACTCATTTATTATTATACCGGCAAACTATTACTCTTCGGCAAACATATATATGTCGAAAGCCACACATGATGACCATTACATATGTCGAAAACCACGGTTTCGCAGTGCGGACCACCAAACATTTTTTTTTGGGTGTGTAAGTGAGGTATGTATGTGCCAAAGTGGGGTGTTTTTATGTGTTTGATTTTGCGATGATTTGGTGGTGTGCTGAATAACGATGTGGCTTTGACGTGAAGTCGATGGTTTTAGTGACCATTACGGGTTGTCTAATATCATAAGCAAATCACATTTTTGGAATTTGTGCTTTTGCCAATGCTAGCTTGACCAACAATCAAGACAACATGCTCATTCTTTTGAAAGAAAAACCTGACATTTGTTTTCATAACAGAAAACACTCATCTTTGATACCTACCTTCTGGACCTCCTCTTTGTTACATGAATAGCTGAAGATCATTTCTTTAAGGTAGCTGCCTGGACATGCGACATGCATTTTGATCCATTTACATACGGGTCAGATTTCAACCCATTCTCCAAGAATACATCTTTCACTATAAGCGGTATTGACATGGTGTCACACCCCCAAATTACCTGTTTTGCAGCGGAATGGAATACCTGGGGGATGACTGTCATAGCATCACAGTTACAATATAGAACGACCTAAAGTGTCGTTTGGAAAACACATCGTTTGATTTAATAAAACAATCAGAGTTTACAAAGTATAGGTCCCAAATGATAGTCAATGTGTACAGAAATAAATTTGATACAAGCCAAACGATGTTTTTAAAGTGCATAAATCCCATGTGAGACGCGTCGTCACCACGACTCTATGATAATTCCACATGCATGCCATGAAGTGTATGCTTTAGATACCTGAGTTAAAACATGCTAAAAGTGTCAACACAAAGGTTGAGTGAGTTCATAGAGTTTGTGTTGCAATGAAGAAAACCTTTAAAGAATGTTCATGCAGCAAAGGCATTGCAAATCCACTCAGTTCCAAGTTCCGCCCATACAAAACTTGCAAATTGTGTGTTTACAACCCACTGCCAAAATGTGTATAGTTTATGTTCAAGCACATGATGTCAATTGAATTCACAATAGTACCTAACTCGACGTAGAACCATAGCACATAATCAATAGTACATGACTCAATGTATCAGTAGTCAACTGATATAGCACATTATTCGACGTAGAACTATAGCACGCAAACAAGAACAATTGATATAGTACAAAATTCAGTTTTGAAACGATGGTGATCATGATAGAATTTATCCTTAGAAATCCAAAGTACTTGTGAAAAATAGTTAAGCATGTATCTCCCCCAAAATAGTTCAAAACATACAAAAGTAGGGGCTACTAAACTCACTTGGACAATGATGCGATGGCAAAAGTGAGTACACTGAAATGTAGCGCAAATCTCTAACCGTGACCTATTATGAATGATGTGATATATAATAAGTTATGATGTAATGTTATGCATGCAACTCGTATGATATCTATACCACTTGTGAATTTTTGAAAATAAAGTTTATCGTCGAAAAATAATCTTATAACGTCTTGACAATTTATAAATAATTTTACAAGTATTTACGTTGAAATGATATTCTACGATAATCATTTACTGATTTATTATGATATTATAACTTTTCGTCGTAAAATAATATAATTTGACAATTCATGAAAGTGACTAAATGGCCTCGGAAAGCTAGTCGTAAAATAGTGCATATCGAGTGTTAAGAAACAAACTCAACGGTTTTGGAAAGCATGTAGCATTATGTCAAAGTATTAGCTTTTAAATTTTATCATAGAGGTCTCAATCATGGAGAAAAACATAGATAAAGTAGGGTACTTGTACCAAAAATATTGTTTAAGGGTAGTTTTCGGCAAAGTTTGAGTGACCGTATTTTATTCGTTACAACTCCGTTTGACGAACGGTTGAACATTTTGAAAAATAGGCTAGATGAACTTACTTTTACTAGAAGACATCGTTTTATAAAAAGTACTCCATCGATGTTAAAAACGACTCCCAATATGGTCCTTAGCGGCAACTAGTTTTTGACTATTAGAAAAAATATATGCTTTATACTTGTAATAAAAGTTACGATAACCTTGTTTAAAATGTGAATAACTTAGTCGTTATAAGTCCGTTTTCTACGTTTTATATGTCCTTAGCTTCGTGTTAAAGTATACTAATATATTTTTGATAAATCGACTCATTTAGATAATGCTTAAGACTCATTTTTAACCCTTAAAAATCTAGACAGCATGCTGAATTTTCCGGAAAATATAGTTTTCGTCGTTAAACTTGAAAATAGCATAACTTCTTCGTTATAACTCTGTTTTAACCCGTTCAAGCGACCACGTTTTCGTTTTAAAGTATATTTTCTGAATATCTAGCCCAAAATATTTTACAAACTGTCGAAATTTCCAGATTTAGCAAAAATGATCAGACCCTTAATTATAGTTGTCGAAATGGGTTTTTCTCGCGTAATACTTATTCTAACCACTTCAATCAACGCCAAAGCTATTCTAAACCTACCATACACCTTCTTAGGGTGTCATGGGTTCCTAGACATCATCAACAATGATATGTTTCAAGGGATAAATTATAGGATAGTATATATTCATTATAAGTACTAAAAACAAATAAAGTGGTATAGACACTCATATAACTTGCATGTTTTCTTGCAAAAGTGATGAAATAACATAAATATGAATATGGAAGAATTATGAAGATCATGAAATGCTTACTTGAATGATTATGTGAAAAAGATGATGAAAACCTTATTAATCTATAGGTTTTTATTTCAAAACCTTAACATAGATCACTAATAGAACTTGATAAACACATGTGCTAGAAAATATTTTGGTTTCCTCTTGGTATTCTTGAGTTGGCTGAATTTTAGAGATGAGAATGAGAGAGTTCCTTTTTTTTCACCTTGAGAATGTGTTTGTATGTGTTTGAAATGAAAATAATATCTAGTAAATATCAAATGCCTAGTCATTAAGATGAGTATGCATTCATTAATTAGGATATTTTGTAAAAAAAGATGACTAGTATATGGAGGTCGACCAAGGAGAAAAAAAAAGAGTGATGCATTTTGAATGAGTAAATGCATTTTAATGTTAACTTTATTGTGTATTAAGTAAATATAATTAGGTATTTAATGTAGCGTTAGCAAAAAATAGATTTTAACGGAACAAAATAAAATATATTGAAGTCGTAAAAATTATAAAAATACATTTCTTACAAGTATTGGGTGAAATAATAATTATCGAGTAGTATTTACGAAATCCGTCGTAAATATTTATACATAACAATTTATATACAAAATAAATTGAAAACATCGGGTAAACTAATAATATAATTTTTATGGTCTTAAAATGAGTATAAAAATATATTAGGATTATTTTTGGAAGTGTCGGATCAAATATTTAAAATAAACGATTACGCGATAGCGTTTATTTAATAGGAAATTATACGTTTAATGAAAAATTGCAAAACCATGCATGAACTAATATGATGATGATGTTGCTAATGATATGTAAACTAAATCTAGTCTATATGAAATGTCCTCGATGATTGCTCATGAATTCGCAGCTAAACCATTAAGGTTACGCGAATTTGATACTCGTAAACCTAGTTTACGACAAATGATGAATAGTGAGTCATGAATAGTGATTTTCTCCGGGAATGAATAGTGTTTCGTGAATAGTAAAATTTTGAAATGCGTTCTCAGAATATCAAATCGACTCCGAATAGTAAATTTGAGAAATGACCTGAAAGTACGAGTTGTCACACATGGGTTCTTCCAAGATTGCCTTTAGCGTATCCTTGGACTCCACCTACTCTGTACCAGGGAGAAACACATATATATACATAAATTTCTCACCATACCCTGCACAGGTTGTCAATATCACCCAGGTGGTTTCTTGAGACGATATGGATATCATTGTATTTTCTACTAGTCCAACTCTGTATCGGTGGTGCTTCTTGTGATACCACTACTATGGTACTCTTTTATCTATTTCACAGTAAGTTTCTTAGATTGACCCATATTATAATGAGCTTTACATGTACCACACAGAGGTGTTTCTTGAAATGTACATCAGTAGAACTTATTGATATTTGATTGGCAAACTGTTTAGCAGCTATTACTCGTCAACTTGTTTGTTTTTGCTACCTGCCGATGTGTACATTTGTTTTTGGTTTTGAAGTTGCTGTAGTTCATAAGCCTTGCTGCAGTTTAAATCTCTGGTAAAGATTTCTATCATGCTTGTCGAGACTAAGAGTACGGTTGCATTTGGAAACATATTTTGCTAATTATGATCGAATCCTTGACCCTGGTCTTTACTTTCTCTTGTATATTTATTTTTTAGGCCCATCCACCAAAGATGATCATATTGTAGCACGCTACGCTTATTGAACATACTTTCACTTATTGAACATACTTTCACTTTCACTGATTGATGAAGGTTATCAAGTGAAGTTTCATTCATTTTGACTCGCAATTTTATGTAACATAGGAGGAAATTGATTAAGTCGACATGATGTAATTGGGAGGAAATTTACAGTTTTGAACAAAATATGGGCTTCTTTGAATATTGTTGGCCAATAGAATCCAGCATCAAAAGACGACTTTTGTAGATTGACATCATCCTGTGGTCCAATCTAAAGACTATTTCTGGTCAAAATAAATTTATGTTTTCTATTTTGATATATTTATTTCTCTTTTTTTTTTCCTTAATATTGTGTGGTCACCGATTATGTGAACAGAAACCAATTCAAAGATACTTGAATTTAAAGACAATATTAATCAGTAACCCGCTCAAGTTTTGGTTACCATTGAAAGAATTTGATCTATTGTCGATCACTTTCTAATATTAGTAAGTTAGAGAAAGCAATTTTTTGCAGGTTATTATAAACATCATTAGGAGTTAGGACCACTTGTAGATACAATATTGAGCTTCACAGTCAGTGTAGGCAATCCCATTGTATCATGAGGCATAAATTAACGCGTAGTTTTCTCTTGTGCTAAAAACACCACCAATCCACACACCTTTGTGGGTGCGTTCAATGCGTGTATCTTTCTGCCAACCTATTTTGTTAGAATGTTAATTATGTCTTGAGAGGGAATGTTTGACAAATCCATTTCGAGATATTCTCATACTTACCAATAAATTATAAGGAATTTTCCTACTAATTCACGAACCACAACATATGTTCTTACATATATAGCTGATAAACTGAATACAAGCTAAATCAGCATTTACTCCAATCTAAATCAGCAAAACCTTTACCCCTTTTTAAAGAACTTGATTTCAATCTCAACAAAGAAATGAAAGCATAACTCTTTGTTTGTTGTCACCTTTTGAAGCTCAAAACTGAAACTTCAAGAACCTTGTGGCAAAAGAAAACAATTTCCCCCTAGGAGAATCAATCCACCACTCAAACCAATTTTAAGAACCTTGTTGCCCAAGTAATCTTGACTCGTGAACCTAAAAACTTTGAAACTTGTAATCTACATAACGATAGCTAAACAACCGGTTAAGGAAGTTTGTCAAGTGAAATTTCGTATATTCGAACCGGTAATTTCACAAGAAAAATCTTGCAATGAAATTGATATTTTATTTGACTAAGTGTATTGGATGTAATTGGGAGGAATACAAGAGAGTAAAGTAATGCTACTATGTAAAAAGTCTATCATTAATAATGTAAATTTGAGCATCTGTTTTATTTATGGCTATAAGTGAAAACGAAATTATTAAAATGAGGCAGATGATTAAGAAGCTAATCCTTATAAGAAATGATACTTATTTACTAAATGATTAGATAAAAGTAGCAAACGACAAAGACTTGGTCAAAATCAATTGTCATTCCCTCCATTAACGTAAAAGATTATCAAATTTTTATAATGCCAAAAGTAATGCATGGTTACTATTCTATCCGCTTGCACATGCATGATATATGGATTTGCATGAAATTAATGGTAAACGTACATATGAGAAATGTCAAAGTTCGCAATCAAGACTTTGTCTTTTTTTTTTTTTTTTTTTTTTTTTTCCCTTTCCCTATGACTGTCATTTTAATCATAATAAGACTAATGGATACACATAGTCAAGAAAATACAAACTCATATCTATTCACTCGTTTCTTGTTTTCTTTTTCAAAATTTTAACTTCAATCCTTAGGTCTCGTAAAAATACAAAGTTAGTCCTCAACTTTGTCATAAAATAATAAAGAAAAAAAAAACTCATGTCGCCCATTATTGCACCATTCAAGCTAAAGAATCTCTATAATGAAACATCTGAATGTTAATTTTTAAGAACTAAGTTGCAACTTATCAAAAATAGGAGGACTACAAGTGTATGTTTTGAAGACTTGAAGTCAACTCTCATTTTAATACTTAACTTGAGCTATATATGTGACACTAGCTTAGAGACCCGTTGACACCGGGTTAGTTTTTTTAAAGAAATAGATAAATGAGATGATAATTAAAGTACTAACGTAAATTTGTTAAATTTAAAATATGTTTGAGTCACAATCAATTTACAACCATCGTGTTGCCAAAATAAAATAGATTGACTCGAACATAAAATTATGTGTGATTTGAATGAAAATTTAAGTTGGTAACTAACCTTGTAACATTAAAAATAATCAAGCATAGTATAATATAACGTGATTACGCCAATGATACATACATGATATAACATGAACCTTGTTCAAAGACCTTCAAGTACTTCTTTATACACGACATTTGTTGTGGTTTTGGAGAGCTTACCATCCTGATCACAAACGACAACCTTCAAACCCCGCTTGCTTTTTACTCTTGATACAGCAACGTACAGTAGTCCATGTGTGAATATCTTAAATATATTACGCTTATATTAACCAAAAAGTGAATGTCGCTCCTACAACTTGTTTCATTGCATTTAAATATCTTACGCTTATATTCAAAATCATTTAATCACTCCTACAACCCGTTTCATTAAATATCTTATGCTTATATTCAAAATCACTTAGTCACTCCTACAACATGTTTCATTGCAGTTAAATATCTTACGCTTATATTCAAAATCACTTAATCACTCCTACAACCCGTTTCATTTTAGGTGTTTACCATATCCTACAACCCGTTTCATTACAGTTAAATATCTTACGCTTATATTCAAAATCATTTAATGACTCTTACAACTCGTTTCATTACAGTTAAATATCTTACGCTTATGTTCAAAATTACTTATGGGACGTACATGTAGAAGCGATTGAACTATATAACTTTATGTAATTAGTTCATCAATCCAAAATATTAATCACAAATATTTGATTTGTGGGAATCATTTACCATAGCTTTTATTATATACATACCATGCTTAAAGATGTGAAAGTATTGCAAACATGATAAAGTCATTGACCAATTTTTTATAAAGTATTTATCTTTGGAAGACCAAATTTAACTTTGCTTATGTATCCTGCTTCATTTCTTTGTCACGTATTAATCATCATTCGCCATGTAAACATGCCACGCGTTTCAACATTCGAATCGGTTTGATAAATCCATTGCTTGTGAAGCATTCTACAACCCTTTTCCATGAGAGACCAACAGACAAGTCTTAATAAAAAAATTACTTTGTACCATTAAACACAAAAAGCTTTCAAACAAATGCAAATAGGATGGTTATGAACATTAGCCTTGTGAACAATGGGTCGTTGGTGCTTATAAACATAGGCTTTTAGTTGATGATGGATTTAGGTTGCTGAAGAAAAATGACTTTTGGGTTGTTGATGAAAAATGGCTTTGGATTGCTGATGAAAAATGGCTCTCGGTTGCTGAACATTAGCCTTGTGAACAATGGGTCGTTGGTGCTTATAAACATAGGCTTTTTCTTATGTATGATATCTGTCAAATATCACATAATAATGTTACAATAATGTTTTCTAATTATATAAAACAACAAATAATACATTTATAAAGGAATTGCTTTTAAAATAGCAAAATTCGTACGTTCAACCTAACGGATAGCTATAGAGAACCATAGCTCTCTACATGAAAAATATGAAACTGAAGTTAAACACATACAGACCCATCCTATATACTTATGCCTATTAGCATTTACTGTCCCCGTATAAGCTATTATCCTTTTGCATCAAGCTAACCTAATCAGCCTTATAGTGCTTGTGACCAATCCCCAACAAACGCCTCCACACCTATGCTTCCATTCTCTGTTAAACCATTAAAATAAAAAATAAAAAAAGTGAAAACTGATACAAATTTTCATAAGAAAAAAGAAGGAAAAATGTGAGCTAATCCAAAATTAGACCCCTGGTTGTACCAGCAAGTTTCAAACAAAAAAAATAAAAAATTGTTTTTTTTTTACTATAGCAAGTTTCAAACATGAAAAGTCAAAAATTAAAGTGGCAAATCCTTCCGTTAAGCCAATTAATTAGTTTTGTTAGCAAATATCTATTTCTAGCTATTTAATATGGGTTCATATATAAAAAAGGGACAAAAGTCTTCTCTGTTGCAAGATTGGAACTTGTGACCACATCTATAAAAAGTTTGTACCAGAAAGCCCAAGAAAGAAAAATGGTAATTTGGAGTTATCATGAAATCCTTACTAATATAGGGTACATATATCTCTATTGAACAACATTTGTAACCTATATTTGTTCAGCAGATTACTGATTACTGTCATAAATAAATCATAAGATTGACCTAACCTTCTGCAGAGGCAAGCTTGTCACGCTTTGAGGCCATCTGAGAATGATGATCTTTTGTTATCTTCAATAGATGGTCCTATGTTAAGAAGTTTGAATAAAGGCTTAAATAAAAATATGGATTAAAAAAGAGGTGAAAAACAATTATATGGTGAGAAAGTAGAGTTCTCTTCATGTGGTCCACTTGCAGGCCTTGATTATCTTTTACACAAAATAAGATACTACCACAACTTTTCAAAGCAAAAGAGAATTCGGATCTTATCTCATCATAATTCTTTCTACATGGGTCCATTCATAAGTACAGGGGTCGAAAAAGGTTATTCCAAATTGATTCAGAAAACGCAACTTGTTCACAACATATTCTAGATAGTACCATTATAGAAAACAAAAAGAAGATCGAAAATCTTACTCGCTATTAACATTATCAAGACTTATAGGACCAGACCCACTTAGACCAAGGGTCATCCTATTAACATCATCAAGACTTACATGCCTAAAATGTTTAACTCAAACCTGCCCAACACACGGGGAGGACAAACAACTTGATGTTGTCTTTCACAGCACCTAAACCTTTGGTATAGCCTATGAGAAACATATATATATAGATTTTTTAATCACAAAATACAAAATACAAACAAATAACCAATTCATTCAAAAACGTTTTAATTACAGTTGGATTTTGGGTCAAAAGGGTCATTAGTAGTACCAAATAGGTTGCGCTGACCCACAAAATGTGCTACTTTGAAAGTGCTAATTTGAGATTAACCAAAATGTGTTCTTTTAAATTTACATTTACTAAGGCATAAGCAAATCCAAACACTTCTGCTTGTCCTTGTAAGCAAAAGCATAAGCAGAAAGTAAAAAATCACACACGACACACACCATCTAACTCTATATTATCACATTAGCATAAAAAAAAAGGAATCATCTATGAAGTTTGAGCAATACTAAGAGGGTGTTTGGGTTAGCTTACTTTTTGCAACTTATGAGCTTATTGCTTATTTTAAGCAATAAGCTCATAAGTCGCAAAAAATGGAGTTCTTACCTTTTTCAATATCAAATAAGCTACAAATATAAGCTAATCCAAACATCCCCTAATTGAAGCAAAATCTCAAAAATGGCAAGCATCAAAACGACGGTTGTTAATTAATATTAGCCTATTACCAACTCAGTCCATATGGTTGTCACATCAAACAAATAAGTCTTAATGATCGAAATTTCAAACTTTGCATATGTGGACAATGTTATATATCAAGAATAAACCATAAAATTAGTAAACAAACTAAAAAAGATATAAAGGTTCAATCTTTATAAAATAACTTTAATAAACTACATACGTTAATCAACTCATTGGTAGATAGATGGTCGAAAGTTGCGACATCTACCCAATAAGAGCATTTAAATCTTCCCCTACTCAACTATCAGTTTGGACACGTATACTCATGAATGGGTAAACTTGGGTCGAGTTTTTATCATTAGGGGGTCACCTGGGTAAAATTAAATATAGCTAAAAAGTAAGCCGGCAAGAAATCAACCAAAGGGTATTGATAATGCATACAATTACAAAATCAATTTATTCTTAAAAAAACTTTGGGTTGAGTTTTTATCTCCAGGGGGTCACATAGAGAGTTCATAAAAATCCCATTTTGACATTAACCCGACCAAAGAATTTAGCAACAACACATAGAGAGTTTAGGAGTCAAAACCTTTCGGGGGTATGAAACTGTGCATTAGCATTGTTGTTCGGATCAGGAAGCACGTCCCTTATAATGTTTGTACCCATCTTGACCTCATGACTCCAGCTATAGATAAAGAATTAAGTGATTCAGTACTTCAAAATTCATACCATATATGAAAAACAAATACTAAAAGCCAATGAATAATATACCATAAATTGGTAAAAATAAAAAATAAAAACATATTTGAATTTTCCTTACTTGCAGGCTTAATTTTACGCATGAACCCGATTATTATAGGACTTAATCTAAGCCCGTGTAGGTTGTAAACTTGTAACCTGTTTTAAATTTGTCAGTGTCTAGCATATTTTAGGTCATCACCATAAGAAAAATTGTCAAATATATATTGAAGGAATAACCTAATAAGCAAAATCTCTTGTTTAATTTCATAGAACACCTTGTGTGCTATAAAGAAATTCCATATGAACTTACCCCAACAGAACCTTCTGAACCGCACACACTTCCCTTTTATTCTCAGCAAACGTAATAACCACTGGTGTATGCAACTTTTTCTCATCAGCACAAATCAGTCTACACAATTCAAAACTTTATGCTATAAACATGTCGAAACAACAAAATACAATTTACTGCCACATTTGTTGTACATAAAACAGGGTATAAGAGTTGCTACACCCAAATCACATATTTTGAGTACTATGTCAATACGAAAAACGGCGTTTTACCGTAGAGTACCTAAATCACATATCTCGAGCTAAGTTGCAGGGCGCCATGGGGAATAATAATATTCTCTTATTAAAGTCCCTTTTTAAGCCCTTATTCAAGTCCCTACAAACAATTACGCAAACACAATACATCAAATAGTTATCATTTGTAGACACATTTCAAACCCAATTAAACTAATCATAGACACATTTTGTGTTCATAGACATATCATCAAACACTAAACAGGCATAAGATCTCATCAATAAAAAACAAATCATGATTTAGAAACCAACACATATAAAAAATAAATGCATTTAATAAACAAACAAATAAAACAACCTGAAACATTTACGAAATTCTTAAAGGTTTGAACTAAATCTATAGCATGCCTGCAATTAAAAACAACAAACAAAAAAACTTTAGATCAGCAAAGCTTAACATATTTTTAAAGAAATAATGAAAACAGAGATAAATAAAAAATTATCAAATAGTTGGTGTGCATAAAAAAACACACATAGAACATAAACTACAAATAATCATTTTCATCGATCCATATCATCTACTAACTATTAAATTGAAGAATGAAAAAAGATAAAACTTGTCGAACCTGGCTAATCTTCCGCAATCACATTCTACCTACAAAAATAAATTATAACATAATTGAATTGAGCTTAATGAAAGAAAAATATATAAATTGAATTAAAACACAATTGGATTAATATCGAAAAAAAACAACACGTCAAAACATGTATACTACAGGATTTAAATCAAAACCCTATAAAAATATGGGTAGATGAGAACAATAACCAACCGGATGATGTATCAGACGATTTAGATGTGTAATTTGTATCAATTTGAATGGGAGCGTATATTATCAATTTGTATTGTTTGAATAGGAGCGTGTTTTGATTTTTGGAAGTGATTGTTTTGATTTGTAAGAACCGTGTTTTGATATGCAGGAGGTGTGTATATGGAGCGTGTGAGAGAGAGGTTATGAATGTACGGAGGGTATTGAATGTATTTACTGATTTACAAAATTATCAGTTTCAATACCTTCATTTTAAAAACCTCTTGCATAAAATAATTGTACTTAGAAGGTAAATAAGGTAGTGCATTAAACCAATTTATAATGCAAGGTGCTTAGTAGGCTTGTACAAAAGCTTATTTTGTTAATACAAATAAACCGTAAAAACGTTTATTAATATTTTGCGATCTTTTTGTGTTTTGTTGATAACAAATGTAATGTTATCTTAAGTATAATTATAAAGATACATGTTATTTTTGTAAAGCATTTACATATAGCCATTTATATACAAAAATGTAATAATTAAGCATTTGTTGTAATAGTTTATTAGGATGGGTAAAAACAATAACCCATGGACCACAACCCATGGATATGATCTTAACCCATACCCAAGTTGACTTGATACAATGTATACTTAGATACATTGAATCTAAAGAAAACCCATGGACCAACCCATAACCCATGACCCATAACCAAAAAACCCATGGGCAAAGAGGAGCGTTCCACGGATCCCTGGGTTTACACTAGACGGATCCGATCCCCAGTGGAAGGGATCCGTGGGATCCGGGGAACAGTGGAGAATTTTTCCTATAAATAGAGAGCCATTTCTTCATCCTAAATCACCCCTCTTCTTACTAAATCTCTCATACACTCTTATTCTCTTCTAACATATAGATCACTTGATCTAAAGAGTTGTTCTTCTTTCTTTCTATTTGTGATCCTCATATAGGTCCTTCTCTAAGGCGAGATCACGAGCATTCTACAAGTCATCCAAGCAAGGGTTCCTTGATTGATTTGTCACTCCGCAAGATTTCTGTAGCGAAGATCTTGTATTTGATATTTCACATATTTGTTGTGTAATAGTTGTGTTGGTTTGGTCCACCGTGCTACGGACTCGGTATTTAGCTTTGTACCGGAAAAAGTGTAAGCAACGTTGTGAAGGCTTCTCCGCCAAGTGAAGGAGTTTGTTCACATAGTGCTTGAACTCTCGAGTAGGTGACTCGGGGAGTGGAGTAGGGCAAGGAAAGTGTCCTTGTAGCCGAACCACTGTAAATCGGTATTGTCATTTCTATCCCTTAACTTTATTTATTTGCTTGCATTATCATTAGATCTATACGTTCTCAACATCCATACGATTTCACATAATATCGAATCTAAATTTTTTGAAATCAACTTAAAATCGGCAAAACTATTCAAACACCACTTCTAGTTTTCCACATATTTTATTATATATAATATAATAATATAATAGATAATAGATAGTTTATTTGCATTATTCATATCCACTCTCTTTGGTTCTTAACCAATCAAAAAATTTGTAAGTCATCTTCTCTCTTTTAACTTTTCATTTGTTTATTATCTGATCCTGGCTCATTTCTATTCTAGAAAATCATATTTTATTGTAAATTTTGCTTAATGCCATAGACTTAAAAACAGTTTACAGCCACATGGAATAATTATAGTTACGGAGAGGCTTTTGTTGAACTAATTTATGTTATTGAGTACTGTGATGTGTTCTTGCTACTTGCTTAATTTCTGTCTAGATATACATTATTTTTTAGTAAACTACTTTTTTTGACCAATCTTCACAAGTTAACGGCTCTTTATTTTAGTTTTTTTTGTTAAGTAAATTCGAAACATTGTTGGTTCATTGTTTATTTATACTACTTATAATGCATTTAAGCACTTCTCTCCTATTAATTTTTTAAGATTCTCTAATATAGATTTTAAGCAAATACAAGTAACAAAGCATAATTTACAACTATTTGAAGCACAAATACAACTAAAAAACCAATATTCAACACATACAATTAATACACTATTTAATTCACCCATTCATCAAAATATATAAGTATTTAATCACAATGTACAATCTAATCAAGCTACAAGCCAAGCCAAGCCAACACTAAAAAATAAATCTGAGAAACAAATACACAGAATATTCAACACAACTCCAAATCAACCGCCCTTACCTATCTGGTTCGAACAAGAACACTAACTAAAAAAATAAAAAAAATAATAAAAAAATAAAATCACCATGTCCGAACCAATCACCGTGGCCGTTGTGTAATCTTAACAGCCTACCCGAGACCACAATCTATCCTAAACCCATCACCATGTCCTAACCCAAAAAAAAATAAAATAAATAAAAAATGGTCTCATTTTATCTCATTTGACCAAACCAAAACTACGAATAACCACATGGTTAGCATAACCCCAGTTCATATTTAGACACCGGATTTGTGTCTTCATCGGTCCAAGAAAAGAAAAAGAAAAAAATTCGAGAAGATGAAGTGCAATATACTATTAACCAAAACAAACAACATCAAACAAAAACTATCCTAAACCCATCTCCTCAAAACAAAAACTATCCTAAAAAACGACAAAAACTGAGATCATTGAGAAAACTGAGATCATTTGTTCTATAATTTAGTCACAAGATAATAGATATTCGAAAATCAAACCCATCATAGATCTATAACAAAACAATAAGATCTGAAAACCGGTTAAGAGAAGAAAAAGGGGTGCTTGTATTTTTCCTCGAATATGACGATAAAATCATGTTTGATTCGCTTTTGGTTGAATGGAAGGGACGAATTTTAAAGGTTGTAGCTACATTTGAGAAAAGAGTGGCTGAAAAAGGTGAAATGATTTAGGGTTAGAGAAAAATTGAGGTTGTGTGTTTTTTTAACCCTTTTAGTTGGTGGCAAACTGTCGATATTTGTGGCCTAATAACTTAACATTCAAAGGAGCAAAATTTTAAATACTTTGTGGGTTGGTCTTGGTTATTTCTTATTGAGCCTAATTTTGTCCAAAATCACGGACTTGAATTTGTGTTATTCAAATGTTGTCCTTGGTTAATGATACATTGGGCTGAAAATTGAAACGTATATGGTTATATTTAGTAGGGGTGTTAATCAGTTATCGGGTTTTTCATTTTATTCGGTTCGGTTCGTTTGGTTAAAAAGAAATTCTGACTAAAACCGAAAACATAATCAAATAACTCGAATTACCTAAATAAATTATTTATTTATCTCTACTACATATAAAGAATTTGGGACTATTTTTAGAAAATGCTACGAAATGACAATTCATTTAATTGCTTAAAGTTATTTTAATTTAAATTATCATTTAATTGTACGGTTATTGTTAGTAAAAAAACATGTAACCACACAACATTTTCTCGCCACAAAATATAGTCATAGAGTACCCGCCGCCACATCGCGCGGGTACCCTGCTAGTAAGTGTATAACGTTAGGGTACTTTTTATATGAAACATTTATAGTTAATTAAATCTCGACTCACCTCAAAAGTTGAGCTTAACTCATAATTGATGAGTAAATTACATGAATAGTCCTTGTAGTTATACAAAAATTTCATTTCTAGTCCCTAAGTCTTAAAATTTACATTCACAGTCTTTGTTGTTCTCAAATTTGCACACCTATAGTCCCTAACAACCTTAACATTAGGTAAACAACAATAATAACCTTTAACGGCCCGTTTGGTTCGTAGATGGGTTTAAGATTAAGATTTGGATTTTGATTTTGATTATGAGAGAGAAAAGTATTAAATAATATTAATAATGTATTTGTTTTATAAATTAATTAGATTAAAATATATTATTTAAAAATAAGACTTGAGAAAAAGACCCAAAAAAAAATTGAAATAACATATGGTTGTAAAAATTATAAATGTATGAAATAATTTTTTAGTTGCATGGTTTGTAAAAAGTCACCATATTAGGTGGGGTTGAATTTGTGAGGATCAAACCCTTGTGTCAAAGCATCAGATTGGTACCAAACGTTTGACTGAAGATTACTTTCAGCCCTGCAAAACCTATAAACCAAAGTACCAAACTACACCTAAATTCTACCCAAACACCCTCTGAGTTAATACACACATATCTCTTGGTTCCACATAACACCCTATTTTTCAACCCATCATCCACCAAAACTTTAAAAACAAATACACCAACTCAAATTATAAAGAGAAAATGACCAAAAAGGTACAATTTTTAAACCTTGATCCACACTATGGTCATTTTTAACCTCTTTCCTCATTTTGTTTATACTCGACTGCTCAACTGCTCGACTCCATCAAATTTTTGACACGTGTTATTTTTTTGTACTTTTTTTGGTACATATATACAAAAGAATGGCACGTGTCAAAAAATTGGTGGATCCGAGCAGAAAAAGTACAAAAATTGTACCTTTTTGTACCAAAAAAAGTATAATAAAATGACACATGTAAAAAATTGAGTAAAGTCTAGCAATTGAGCAATCGAGTCTGACCAAAATAGAAAAAGAGGGTTGAAGGATTGTTCTTTTTTGAGCATTTTCTCTATTATAGGCAATCAAACTTTTCCAGCAAATCTAAAAGTACAAACTACACCTCAATTTTTAATTGAATGAAAAGTTGACTATAAATGTCGAGATTATCAAGACGTGATCAAAATGTATATATCTAGATTATTGAAGGCGTGATTAAATATATATGTGAAAATTTGGTATAGGTAAAAAAAATCAATGTTATCCGATTTTAATAAACGCAATAAGTAGTTTTAATAATAAGTGTATGTATTACTTCAATATATATTACTACTAAGCTCAAAAGGGGCTTTATAATCTAGATTCGCACGTCAATAATAATTTTAAACTACTAATACTTTTATTTTCATGGGTAAATTGAAAAGTTTAAGAAAGGAGGTGTTTGAATTCTGTGTAGCTCAGGTGTTTGGCTGGAAACTTGAAGGAATTTTCTTCATTTATAAAATGTTAGTGGAGCTAGGGACAAAAATGTACTTCTTTGAGAACCACAAGGATTATAAGTGTAATTTAAATATTTAGGGACTAAATCGGAATCTTTTGTATAACCACAAGACTATTCGTGTAATTTACTCTAAATTGATTTTCTACATTTCAATTTGTTACATATAACTAGGTAGCGTTTGAGGCCGTGCGGTTTTTATATTGGTTTTAAGGATAACCATTTGTTTGTAGCAAGTAAATTTCTTATGTGTAAAAAATACTCCTTTTATAACATAAATGATAAACATTGTATGTTGATATGAAGTTGTGATCAGGTCGTCTTTCATTTTTTTATTATAATATTATAATACGATATAACATGTAATATGAATTTAGTCGTTACTAAATTAACTAAATTAACTACGCTATAAATTTTAATTAAAAAATAAAAATACAACAAAAGACTTCGCATAGGGAAAATAAGAAAACGTAAACTTATTGAGTAATTGTTATTTGATAGGTTTCAAAGTTTTCCTTTACCAAGAATAATACTCTGCATTTGGCCTTTAGTAAACAATATATCCATTACTAACTTTTCAAGATAGGATATATGTCAAGTGTAAATATATATTTTAGTTCACAAGTTCATGATATAACAAAACTATAAAAATCAATGACTACTATTGAGGAACCATAAACAATCTTTACCTGAAAGTTTTAATAAAGTTTATTTTTTTTAAGGAATTCACTATGATTTATAGCACTTTAGGGCTATGATTAAGTGAAAAAGATACACACAAGGAGTTGCTAATTAAGTTAGAGATAGCCATTGATAGTAACTTTGAATTAAATTTGTTGGAGGTAGCTAATATTATCAGGAGTGAGTAGTTGATTTTTGTGGTATAACGACATCTCCTAACATGTTAAACATGCATGCATGTTTCTTTTTTCTTTCAAATATCACTCTTATACCTAAGTTTAGAATATTCATGTTTATTATTAATATACAAATACTTTAATTAAAAATTAGTGATATAACATAAATTTTTTACCAACTCCTGTTAACCTATTTATTTTGACAATCTTTAACACAAACAATCATACCCTCAATTCAATCTCACCCATGCCTCTATAATAGGTCCTCTACCATCAAGTTACCAACCCCTATCATCACTGATCGGTCTCTATTTCTACTCACACCAAATGGCAATTCTTATTCTTTGTCTGCACACAATTATTAAAATAATTGAAGTAGTACTATTTTTCTAACATAATAATACGGAACATAAGTGAAAACTCATTATAGAAATAGATATGGTTTTGGCCTTGCTAATAATGGCGCAAGATTAATGTTAACAAAATATATTTAATAAATGAAGGATCGAGTTGATAACTTAATTCATCAAAATTTTTATAGTTTCTAAATGATATTTTGTGTCTCCACTTTTACTAATGTTTGCTACAGGATAAAAATACATAAACATTGAACATATAGTAATGTGTTTTTTTTAATGGCTACATATAGTAATGTGTTGTCTTTGTACTTTTTATTTACTCTCAACAGTCAACACCATCTCTTATCATGATTATTTTTGTGAATTCTGCATATTTGACTAACGATTCTACCAAATTCCAACTTTGCACTCAACCATGCCATACACCTGCCAAATACCATCATATTCTCTTCGGTTCATGAGTAGCAATAGTCTTTTTGAAGAAATAATTTAATTGTTTTTCAACTATTATACCTGGGTTGTTCCTATTTAATTAAGAATATTGTGTAGGGGTGGCAATTTTCGACACGACACGAAGTAAAACAGGTTTGGGTTGAGGATAAATAGGTTTGGGTCAAAAACGGGTCAACCCGTCTAACCCGTTTAATAAACGGGTCATGCTTAGGTTGAGTAAGTATTAAACATGTCAACCCGTGAACCGGTTTAAGTATATAAGATCTTAAAAATAAAATATATAACCTGGTTTTTATGTTGGATGCGGATTAAATATATTTTGTTATTTACTTAGTATGACATGAATTATAATATTATACCTTAGATATCATGAAAATTGATGCTTGTAATTTAGAAAATTATCGCGTAGTTATTTGTATGTTATTCTTATCATATTTTAGATCCTTATATCAATTTTTGCGTTTAAATTAGCTAAATCGACAAACCATTAACTTCATTCACTGTTTGACCTATTTACTTAAATGGGTTAAACGAGTCACAAATTACACGTGTTATGCATGTCTGGGTTATGGTTGAGTTTCTTGACACGATTAATAAATGGGTCGTGTTTGGGTAAAGGCTATACTAACCCGCCAACATGCGAACCCGAATAGGTTAACACGAACACAAATCGATTGCCACCCCTACTATTGTGTAATGAACATAAATAATATGATTTGCTTGTTCCCATTTAAGACTATTATGTTATGATTTTCAATCACATTGATTTCCTTTTACCAGGTTTTGCTTCTATCTGTTTTATTTAGCACAAAGTGTTCATATTGTCGGCCAATGTCCAATATACGTAATACGATACATTACTTATTGGTTACCAGTTTACCACTTAGATTGACATGTAATTTAATACACGAAAATTCATAGCAACTAAAACTGAGGGACTGAAAGTGAAACTAAAGTTGACTTAGAGTCAACCAACTTGCCTTTACACTTTTTGTAAATTTCATTTGATCATTCATTTCCATTGCATTCATTCACAAACTTTCCATCCATCCGTCAACTGTAAGTGAATTTCACTCACCAGTTACTTATAAAAAAGGTAAAACTATTTGTAATTTCCAGAATTATTGTTGGTTTTTTTTTTGTAATCTTTAAAATTTAGCTATATCCTCAAGTTAATAAGCTCACAAGCCATTAAATTTGAGCTTATAAAATGTTCAATTAGCTCATCGAATAAGTTTAAACAAACACCCGTTAAATTAGTTGGGATACAGTTGACATGATTGAGTGATTTGAGTCTGAGAGATGTTTTTTTTATTAGGTTATGTAGCATAAGATACATGGCATTGAATTGAATGAATAATTAGATTTTGTTGAACAAAAGTAAATACTAATCGGAAAGTGCCAATGTAGGAGAAATAGTGCCTTCATGTAATTGTGTAAATACTAATCGGAAAGTGCCAAAGTTGTAGTATTGTGTGGATCAGTGACTCGTAGGAACTTTACGTTAACCTTTTGGTTTCTTGATGCTTGTGCACGTATTCTATAAAAGCTTAAACGGTTACTAAAACGTGGTAAGCTTGGTGTCAGTGTCACTTAAAATTGGCATTCATAGTGGTCAATTTAATCTACATTCATATTCTTAGGAAACATAGAAGACAGAACGCCTCTCATAAGCTAAATGCAATGGTAATATTACGCCTCTTTGTTTATGTGTATAATAGTTTGTTTTCAAGAGAGATGGCTATCTATTTATGTGATGTTTCCACTATCTATGTTTTGTTTTTGTTTTTTTAACAGAACTTATATATAAACAATTAGCATGTTTGTCCTGTCTACATGTTACATAGTATAACACAAAAGCACTCACATGTTTGATTATTTAATGCTACTTAGTCATGGGTTCTTGGTGCTAATTAATTGTTTCAACTTTATTTTCACTTTTTTCTGAAAACGTTTACTGTACTTGTGAACGCAGCTCGATCTCATTATTGATAATGGCTACTACGTCCATTCCTCATTGGTGGACATATGATGTCTTTGTAAGTTTTAGAGGTGAAGATATCCGGAAAAGCTTCATGGATCACATGTTCAATGATTTCAAGCAAAAAGGGATTCATGCTTTTAGAGATGATAGAGAATTGCCTAAAGGAGAATACATATCCCCACATCTCTACAAAGCCATTGAAGAATCGAGGTTTCTGATAGTTATCTTCTCCAAGAATTACGCTTCTTCATCATGGTGTTTGAGGGAACTTGTCAAAATACTCCGATGGAAGCAAATGGGAGAGCCTAAACACAAGGTTCAAATCATCTTTTATGATGTTAAGCCTGACGTCGTGAGGAAACAAACTGAGAGCTATGCTGAAGGTTTTGCTAAACATCAAAATTTAAATAGATCAGAGGTAGCTAAATGGAAGGAAGCTTTATCCACGGCGGCTAACTTATCTGGATGGGAACTCGAGGACATGACAAATGGGTAAATTTCTTGTTTTTGTGTAATTAGTCTTGTAGCTATACTAAAGCTTAACACTATGTAGTTTCTCTTACTTATTGTGTCTTTGTGGTTAATAGGTATGAGTACAAGTTCATCGATTCCATTTCCAGAGAAATCCTAAAAAAATTATGTGACGGACCCTTATATGTTGGTGAGAACCTTGTTGGCATAGATATCCATCTCGACAAATTAGACTTGTCACGCTTCATTGGGTCAGATAAGGTTAACATGATTGGAATATGCGGTATAAGCGGGATAGGAAAGACGACCCTTGCCAAAGCTATATATAACTTGATGTATGTCCACTTTCAAGGAAGTTGCTTTTGTGAAGATGTCAAAGAAGTCACGAAACTTCAGGGCCTGATTCAAGTCCAACTGCATATGATTGGACAGATCATGAAAGTAGATGATCTGAATATACCAAGTGTTGCTAAAGGAGCTATGGTAATAAAGCAAAGGATGGCATGTAAGCCGATCCTGCTTGTTTTGGATGATGTAGATGATCATAAGCAGTTAGATTCACTTGCGGGTTCAGCTAGTTGGTTTTGCCCGGGAAGTTTGATTATATTCACAGGTAAAGATACACAGCTGCTAAGATCTCATGGAGTTGATGATTTCCTTCACATGGACTTTCTAGACGAGAATCAATCTCTTCAGCTCTTCAGTTCCTGTGCCTTTAAGACAAAAGATTCTTCTAGAGGCTTCAAAAAAGTTGCCAAGGAAGTTGTGAAATATGTGCAAGGTCACCCTCTAGCCCTCAAAGTTTTAGGTCGTTTTTTATATGGAAAAACAATGGGTCAGTGGGTTAGTGAGTTGGATCAGCTCAAAGTACATCCTAATAAAGAGATACAACAAGTTCTTCGTTTAAGTTACGATGGGCTAAACCTCCAACAGCAAAATATCTTACTTGATATTGCATGTTCATTCATTGGAGTAAATAGTGATTTCGCAGCAAGCATACTAGATTCTTGTAACTTTTTTGTAGATACAAATATACAAGTTCTAGTAGATAAGTCATTAATCACGATCTCGACCAGTAATTCACTTCGAATGCATGACTTGATTCAAGCAATGGCAAGGGAAATTGTATCTGAAGAATCTAGCACGCCTGGGAACCGAAGCAGATTGTGGGTTAATCCATCAGAGATCTACAATATCTTGAATGAAAACCAAGTAAGAATTGATTTTTACTGCATATGCAACTCATTTCCATATGCTTCATAATACAATATAGTAATCCTATTTCTTGTATGCAGGCAACAGAAAAAGTTGAAATTCTTGACATTCAGCAAAAGAAATCTAGTCCGAAGTTTGATATAGATGGTAAAGCATTTGCGCGAATGAAAAACTTGCGTATTCTTAAACTACCAATGGACGATGCGGTGAACTTTTCTGGAAGGTTGGACTGTTTATCCAATAAGTTAAGATTGCTCTATTGGCATGGATGTCCCTTCAAGCTCTTACCTTCAGATTTTTATCCAGAAAACATTGTTGTCATCGACCTTTCTTACAGCAACATAAAACAACTTTGGACAACACCAAAGGTATTTACTTGTTCATAAATGTGTTCATGTTCGACACCTGGAGATATAAGAACTAATCTATTTCTATTGATATCAGTGTTTACGAAGGTTAAAAATAATGAAGCTAAGGCACTGTTGTAACCTAACAACCACCCCTGACTTCTCAGAGATTACAAGTCTAGAAGAACTAGATCTTGAAGGTTGTGTGAATTTGGTAACAGTTCATCCATCAATTGAAATGCTCAAGAGACTTGTTGTCTTAAATATGAGAGACTGCAGACGGGCTGCGAGTTTTCCTAGCAAATTGGAAACAGATTCTCTTCAGGTTTTGAATCGCTCGGGATGCTTAAATGGCAGCCTGAAGCCTTTTGATCTAGATGCTGGACTTAAATCTCTGGTCATATGGAACCAACAACATCCCCAAAGATCAGTTTCATTGGAAGGTTTACATATGTTGAAGTCCCTGAATTTCAGCTACTGCAATTTTACTAGCTTACCTGAGAGCATTGGAGGCTTATCATGTCTAGAACGTCTATACTTGGAAGGGAACAATTTTACTAGCTTGCCTGGAAGTTTGAGTGAACTTTCTAATCTTCAAAAACTTATACTTAATGGTTGCAAGAAGCTGGAAGTGTTGCCCGAACTTCCACCTGGTCTATATACAATTCGTGCATCTGATTGCACCTCCTTAAGAGAAGTGTCGGGAAGTTTGACTCAACTTTCTAATCTTCGAAAACTTAGTCTTGATGGTTGCAAGAAGCTGGAAATGTTGCCCGAACTTCCACATAGCCTATATGATCTTTATGCATCTGATTGCACCTCCTTATGTTCAATTAAGGGATCAAACCCATTCATGAGCAGAAGGTCCACTCATCTCAACAATTGTCCAAAATTGTTTGAGAATCTTGCCATTGATAGCCAGGTGTCGATATCGGAGACCGAGTGTCGCGACTCATTTGTAACTTCCCAAGGCTCTACAAACCGGTTTTCTTCTTTCCTTCGTTATGCGCATAACAGATGTGGATTGTTCCGTTTGCCCGGAAGTTCCATTAAGTATATGGATATATATTATCATGGAAATAGCATTCCAAAGTGGTTTACAAATAAAAGTATGGGAAATCAAGTAAAGGTCGAATTGCCTTTAGATTGGAGCTTCAGTAAGTTAAGGGGATATGGAATTTGTATTGTTTTTAAGAGAAAAAAACCTTCCACATCTTTTCGATACTCTACAAAGAACTTTGATGGAGCTTATTTGGGAGGATGGAATCCACACTACTATAGAGAATATTTTAAGGATAAGCCAATAAGAATCGATGAGTCAGATATGATATGGTTGCATTATACGACAAATCAAATACAGTGGTGGAAGGAAGCAAATAATTTTGTGACATTTTTTTGTTTTCATGAGGGTGAAGAAATTGAAGTGAAGGAGATGGGTGTAAGAGTTGTTTGTGATGAAGATTTAGATGAAGAAGCAATAGACGTGAGTATGTTCCAAGACCTCCCAACTCTATCAGAGCATGGTGGGGCCTGGTGCCTGTTTGAAAAAAAAGGACAAATCGACTGGACATGGTAGTCCGATTAAAAAAAAGAGAACCATGTCTTTTATTTATATAAATAGCTTTCATGTAGGAGACACCCAACAAGTGTTTGATGAAATGCATGACTAGAAATCATTTAATCTACAGCCTGTTTGTAGATTTTTTGGATTTTATGATGTATTGACAATTGATGTTGTGTTGCGATTTGTACTGTAAGATAATAAACCTTTGCTGTAGTTCATGTCTTTTGAAATTACTAATATTGTAGCAATTACGTGACTGGTATAATACTATAATGTTAAAACATGCACATCATTGGAAAGTATGCTCTTGCCAGCTAAATTTGTTATACAAACTTGACATTTGTTTTAATTGCTGAAAACGTTATTCTTTGATACTTGCCTTCTGCATATCTTACACTTGCTGGTTGCAAGAAGCTGGAAGTGTTGCCCGAACTTCCACATAGCCTATATTATCTTCATGCACATGATTGCACCTCCTTATGTTTAATTATGGGATCAAACCCAATCAGGAACGAAAGGTACACTTTTCTCAACAACTGTCCAAAATTGTTTGAGAATCATGCCATTGATAGCCAGGTGTCGATATCGGAGACTGAGTGTCTCGACTCATCTGTAACTTCTCAAGGCTCTACAAACCGGTTTTCTTCTATCCTTCGTTATGCGCATAACAGATGTGGCTTGTTCCGTTTGCCCAGAAGTTCCATTGAGAATATGGATATATATTATCATGGAAATAGCATTCCGAAGTGGTTTACAAATAAATGTATGGGAAATCAAGTAAAGGTCGAATTACCATTAGATTGTAGCTTCAGTAAGTTAAGGGGATATGGAATTTGTGTTTTTTTCAAGAGAAAAAAACCTTCCACAGATTTTGGATACGGTGTAAAGAACTTTGATGGAGCTGATTTGGGAGAATGCGATCCATTCTACTATTGGCTATATTTTAAGGATAAGCCAATAGGAATCGATGAGTCAGATATGATATGGTTGGATTATACCACAACTGAAATACAGTGGTGGAAGAAAGCAAAGAATTTTGTAACATTTTGTTTTGATGAGAGTGAAGAAATTGAAGTGAAGGAGTGTGGTGTAAGAGTTGTTTGTGATGAAGATTTAGATGAAGAAGTTAGATGAAGAAGCAGACATGAGTATGTTCCAAGACATCCACGAATCAGAGCATGGTGGGGCCTTGTGCCTGTTTAAGGAGTATGGAAGAATCTACTGGACATGGTAGTCCGATAAAAACAAAAGAGAACCTTTATTTAAATCATTTATATGTCCCTGTAGATTTTGTGATTTTTATTTGGTCTTATTATTAGCCACAATAATCTTTGATAAATCCATGTCTTATATTTATATAAATAGCTTTCATGTAGGAGACACCCACCAAGTGTTTGATGAAATGCATGACTAGAAATCATTTACTCTACAACCTGTTTGTACATTTTTTGGATTTTATGATGTATTAAGAATTGATGTTGTGTTGCCATTTATACTGTAAGATAATAAACCTTTGCTGTAGTTCATGTCTTTTGAAATTAATATCGTAGCAATTACGTGACTGGACATGCTACGGATTTCAACCCGTTCCCAAAATTACATCTTTTACCATTTATGTGAGAGTATTAACCATTGGTTCTATTCCAAGATTGCCTTACCCTTATCATTGGTCTTCACCTTCTTTGTACCTGAGACACAATAAATACTTTTTATCTAAGACAAGTAAACACAAATACAACAGCTTTCCCTGCCAGTTTAAATCTTAATACACCAAGTGTTAGAGAAAGTGCTAATAACGATCTCTTCCTAACTAAGATTTGATGATTGTCACTTCACCACTTTGGCTATGTTTGGAAGTAGTGGTACATGATTATTCTAATGTTCACATTTGTAGATCAGAATACCGCAATGTAATTTACTTGGAACTATTTTATATGTCCAAACACCCCTAATGTGATATACAAAAACTGAAGTATCAGTTTATCTAAACGCAAGGGACTAGAAATGTAACTTGTGGATATGAAGTTGACTTTTTGATATCAAAACACATGGTGACTTAGTTGATTCCATTTGTGTCCTCTCCTTCTTAACCCATTGGAAAACCTGTAAGTCATCCATTTCTTTATACACTTTCATCACAAAAAGGCATTAATCTATATTACAGGTCTACATAAGTAAAAATTGGTTCACCAGGATGAAAGGTGAAAACCACAGTGGAAGCACTTGAGATGTGCATGTGCAGGTGTGCGAGCACGCATTTTGTGTATAATGCTATCAACCCTGTTCGTAACAAGTTCAACGACGCACAAAACACTTTCTCCTGATAATATTCCAAGATAAACACATCCATAGTTAGTAGAACACACAATGAATATCAAATTTGACTACGCGTAATTCTAGCATACAAATGTTTAAACTTTAGCGAACATTATTTTTACAATAAGCATCTAACAATCAAAACTAGATACTTATAGTAATCACAATCCAATATTAGAATTTCTAGTCCAAAAATACCAAAGAAATATCATAAAGTTCTCATACAATGGAATCAAAGACAAGCAAGTGATACAAACAGAAATTATCAAGCCGGTGGAAGAAAAAATTAACACCACCAAACTCCAAACTAAAATGCCCATTTACCAGTTTCATTTTTCCCAGTTTGACTTTCTGACGACCTCTTAAACGGTCCGCTTGACCCAAAGGGAAGTCATCAAATGACCATGTATGACCATGGTCAAAGCCTGCATTGCTACTCATTGAATCAAACCTTGCGAAACTACAGTCTTGTGCCGTGCTGCTCATTGAGTTGAATCTAGAGAAGTTATTATCCTGTGTGGAGTAGCTCACAGAATCAAATCTCGAGAAGGTTTCTTGTTTGGGAGAACCTCGGTCAGTGGCACGGAAAGAGTCGTATCTCGAGAAATTATCAAAGAAAGAATTCTCTGCTCCTCCCCTACTGTATTGTGGTGAGGTGCCAGCTCGAGAAGCTGGTGAGCCAGGAACCGAATCATCAAACCCAAATGGACTCCTTTTTCTGGAAGAAATTGTTATTGCCTTGCGAGGAATAACTTTTCCTTGGACTTGCAGTGAAGCTATTGGAGTCAAAGAAATAACTCTCCATGTTTCTGGAAGAACTCCAGGTTGCCAACCTTGACAATCAAAATAGGTGAACCATAATGCAATGTCAATCATCCTATCTATACTACTTTATAATGCATTTAGGCCTTCTAAAATTAGAAGACTTAAAAATTCAGACTTTTTTGCTTGCTTATAATGGAAAGATTGCGTCACACAAAAAATTAAGATAAAGAGCTCCAATCATTAAGTGACATGTGTCACTTCTCTAACTAAAAAATAACAAAAAATGAGGAGCTCTAACAAACTAAAATAAGGAGCTCCAATAATGGAGTGACACATGTCACTTCTTAACTAATTAATCACCTTTATTTTTAAATTTAAATATCTTTTGATTCATTTAATTTTTTTATGATCTAATTTCACCATATTTTTTAAAATTTTGTACTCTTTAATTCAACATCCATTTTGATATATTTTTATGAGTTTTTAGTTTTTACATTTTTAGTAGGTTTATTTTATTTTGATCAAATTTTTATAACTTTAACCTTTATTTTAATCAATACAAACTTTATTTATCAAAATCATTTACTTTTGGGAAAGTATTTGACGGGAAAAAGTTTGTGAAGGTCTTTTTATATGCGAGAATAATGATGTCACGGTAAAGATACGGAAAACCCAAACAAACACATACAACTAACACATATACATTTGGAGTGTTGTGAAATGAATTCACTAAGCGGGTAGAGAATTTACTTGAATTAGACGTAAAAATGAAAAACATTTGTTCGCTACAAAATAGTCATCGGGTACCCGCCGCCGCGTTGCGCGGGTACCCTTCTAGTTATAACATTATATAGATATAGTGACGTTATTGCTCATGACTCATGAGATAAAAGATGATACCCTTTGGAAGCTTTGACATCAATTCCATGTTTTTTGCAACGTTCAGTTAAAGTCTTAAGTAGTTCCTTGAGATCGGACTGGATACGATCAGCACGAACCTGGGTCAGCCGGAAAAAAAAAACGACGGGTCAGTCAAGCCATCCTTAAAACTTACTAAAATCTGTTACTCGGGAGCATATGAACTTACTTTAAGGATACCATCAGTGCTGCTGCCGCCCTGATCCATTTTCACAAGTGTCTGATTCAACTTCATCTTCTGCTCCTAAAAGTCAACAGAAAAATCAATTCAATTAACAAATATGGGATTATACTCCAAGTTATAATTAATGTGCTTCAGCTCTCCCACCTGCCCTTATTCTTACCAAAAAATAAAAATAAAAATAATAATAAAAAATAAATAAATAAACAATCATGAAAAATAGATATAATGTACACTAAGCAGCCAGTCAAGTAGAAATTGATAATGCAATGCTATTTCTCAAGCCATTTATCAATTTTGAGTAGAAGGGGATATTTTAGCGCATTTATGTGGAAACAGGCCAACTTGGGTGATATTTTATCAATAACGGGTGGCTCAAACTCATAAAATCATAATAATCACTTGATAGTATATAGGAAGATAACATAAAGACAATCAACATCATGTCTGCACTGGAGTCGAAATTCGACCCTGGTCACACGTCTAAACGTAGGGTTATGGTTCAAGTCTGGTTTCAGATTTGGATCCTGGTCAGGCCTATATGTAATCCTTAACATTGGGTAGTTCACAGGCATTGAGAAGTGCAAAACATAACCTAAGTGTACTTATTGATGCTTAAATGAGTCAAAATTGTCACACTTGCAGCAGATATCTACGTAGTTTTCTCTACTTTGTTGCAGAATGAATTGATTTTGAACCAGTACAAAAACATGTTTCTGGGGCCACCAATCGAAATAGTTTTAAGCATAAAACAACCCCAAAATTGCTTATGGAACTCCCGTTGTTTGAAACTTAATTATAATATTTCAGTTTAAACAAAAACTTACAATTAACTTACAAATGCACAACAGCCATCTGGTTCTTCGACGCGTGAACCACTTCATCTTTGGGTTCGAGACATCACACATTGTCAAAAACTCCATCACCTGTCCGAATATCTTAAACATTTCTATCCCGAAAATCAGTTCTTATCAGCGACAAATAGCGAATTCCAGTCCATGGGTGCATCAGGATGCACCGAAACTTCATTCCAGGTTAAATAAACGAGATCAAGCTCCCATAACTTTCGAACGGCTTTGTTTCTCCTTCCAATTTCTTCTTCTCCTTCACACCATGAAACCGACACCAGATACAACCGGTGACCATCACAAGACACCAGCCTCGGGGTGTACTCGTGGACCCTTGGTGGGTGTGGAGTCGATTGGACTCGAGTCCAGAGACCATGTCCAATGTCATACGCTGCGAGCTTATCAGTCTCGGAATACACGTAAAAGACCCCGTCACAAACAACTCCCGAGCAAACAACCCAAAATCAACTGTTAGCCGTTGAATTTCCGTCCATTTGTTTGACGAAGAATCAAAAATCTCACATTGAATTTAAAGCCTCATCCCATGAACCAATCCCCCCTACCGCTATTATCAAGAACCGTCCTCGGTCTTTCACACTACTCGTGTGCTTGGTTTTTTCGTTTCTTGATGTACGTCTAACCGAAATCCTGTGAGGATCCCCGTAAACATCCGATACTCCACCAATCCGCGTCCGTGTCCGGAGTTGACTTTTGATGGTCAAACAATCAGAGTTGGCTTCAAAAACCCCTAGAACGGACTTTGACCTTGCGTGTTTCATTGATGCAACCTTGTTCCACGATTTTGTCATAGGGCTAAAAACCAACACTCCTCTGTGTGTCTTCCGGTCCATTCTTCCGGAGCTTGAACAACCTCCGACAATGAAAATGTTATCATGGACAGTGGCAACTGAGAACAGAAACCGATTCTTAAGAATTCTTTCCTCAACTTTATGCCATTTTTTGAAAGAAATGTCAAAATCATATATCTCACGAGAGCTAAGACCATTTGTAACAGTACCGAAAAGGAACAACTATGGACTCGGGTGATACCCTTCTCGTCTCATTTGCATAAAACGAGGTGTCATAGTCAAAGATCTCCATTTCTTGCACACGAGCCGAGTGTTCATTAAGCTCGTTAATGGGAGTCTCATGAAACATAACTCGAGAATATCATCAGGAAGAAACACATGCATTGTGTTGTTTCCGTGTGACTCTTCAATTTCAAAACTCTTTTTCCGATTGAAACTAGACTAGCACAAAAACATGGCTAATTTGTACTCAAAGTCAAATGACTAATTTCAAACTTTTAAACTTGCATGGTTCAAGATGAAGTTGACACACAGAATTTTCCACGTGTTATACAGCACATACTACAGATATGACTTTCAGCGCAAAAAGATATTTGTACATCTTGATGTGGCTGCAGATCAGTACAGCACAGCACAGCCCAGCCTGTTTTTACATGTTACCAGGCATGTCCGCCACACCTATTCTGCTACCTCTAGTCTAAGCGGTGTCAGAGCTTATTTGGCTTGTATAAAGAATGATAGGCTCAAGTTCAACTCATGGCCTGGCAAAGATTTGAAACTTAAGTTCAGACCCTACAATAGTAAAAAAGAACGTTCTGTGGCTTGTTTTCTACTACTTGTATAAGTTTGAGAAAACCATAAAATCTATGAAGGGGGCACGATTACAAATGCATTACAGCTTAATTCTAGGCGTCAAAAGTTAGTTACTGTGTACTAAGGGCGTGTTTGGGTGCGTGTTTTGCAAAAGTGATTATCTCATATCCAATGTTGCAAAAATCGGTCAACTCGGCCGAGTACCTTGTCGATTTTTGAAAATCGGTCGAAAAAACGGCCTAGGAAAAAAATCAACACTAAGCAGTAAAAAAATGGCTGAATCGGCCGAATCGGTCAAAAATCGGCCAAATCTGTCATTTTAAAAAAAGTAATAATTTAGGCATTCTACTTAATTTGGGGATCGTATATTTCATTTATAACGCACAATGGGCATCATAATCAGAATTTGAGCCTTTTATTGAGGTTTGGAAACATAGCAGGCTTGGAGTCGGTTAAGATTTTTAGTTCGGTCTCCAGAAATACCAAACAATTGCAGGAAATACCAATCCGATTAATCACCGATTAATCCCGACTTGACCGATGTCGACCGCCCGACTACCAATTCACGATTTTTGCAACATTGCTCATATCTAGTGTTGGGATACCTACTTCTTTCGTCACAACTCAACCATATTAAAATTACAGCTGACAACTTTAAGCTACATGAGCACATCCAAACACCATCTATAAAACACATAAGTAGTTGATCATCTGATAACAAAATGCAGATCCAAACATGAAACACCCCCTTAATTTCTAATCACCTAAAATACGAAACTAGTAACTACATATATCACGAAGGACTGCAACTTAGCGCACCTTCCTTGATTTCTAGAATATCCATATCTTCTACATATTTAAAAATCAGTACTCATTTTGAAGGACAACAAATAACAAACAACTTTATGTCATTAACACTATACGAACGAACCAAGTACATGTTATATATATTGTACAATTCAGTACATAAAAACAACACAAACAACAATCAAAGTCAAGTACCCATAGATTCAAATTTACATAAATCCATTAAAATACATAGACCCTAGTCCCAAAACATTCCAAACTAAAAGTCAAATAACTTTTCTTTTTTTTTTTCCCTTCAAAGTTAACAATCTTACAAATCATTTTCTACAAATGAAATCCTAAAATGCAATGTTTGACCCAATCAAAGAAGGAACACAAATACTAACGCCAAACAAATAAACATATGAATGTACCTAGTACACAAGAGTAAAGAAAACAAACCTCATGAAGTATATATTCAAGATTCTTGATTTGAACCCAAGAATCAACCCAGCTAGATATTAGATCCAACAAAAGGGTTATTTAAAATGGGTCATTTTAGTAAAGTTTGAAAAAAGAAAACATTTTTCAAGACAGAAGAGAGAGAAGAGATGGATCTCTTTATTTTGAAGTGAAGTCATGATATACTACGTATCACTTTAGTTCAGAAAAGTGGAAAAGAGAGGTGTTCCTGTTTTTTGTTTTATTTATCTAGAATTATATTTCTACTTTTTTTTCTAACTTGATGAAAGTTGTCCATTGATAGGTCCCAGAAATAACTAGCGGTAAATTGAATGGTAAAAGAATAGTTTATAGTTTAAATTTTTAGAGCCCGTTTGGTTTTTTTCTAGGAATCATAATGAGCATTTAAATTGATATAGGGTAAAATGATAATAGATATAAAAAGTATATGTTTATCTTTGGTTGATAAAATGTGGAATGAAAAAGTGTATAGATATTTGAATTTTATAGTGGAAAAGAGATGGGCTTGCCGGAATGGATTTCATAAACACTAAATTGGTGTGTAATGAACTTATAACTATGATATACTCATTTCATTCTTGGGCCCACTAAACAAACACCATTAATCGGAATGAAATTCATAAATCCATTCCAATAGGCGCATACTAAACGCAGCCTTAGTTTGTTCTAAAAGAGTTTCAAAACCGAAACAATAATCATAAATTTACTCCGTCCTAAATGAAATTTCTTTCTACAAAATTCATAGATTTTTTTTCTTTCTAAAAGTGAGATCTTAGAGCGTCAAATATTATGGCTTGAGTCGTTTCGTCACTATAGCGTTATTTCGCCATTTCATTTTTCACATTCATACATCAAAATACCTCCACAGTACACTTATGGGTCAAGCAATTTCACTCTTTTAAAGAACCGTCATACTCAATTTAAACACAAACTCAACAATAAAACACCATTAAAAAGAGAAAAGTAAAACAACAATGGCATGACGCCAAAAAATTGGCTTAGACAATGGCAAGGGGGCGGTGTCATGGCACCAAAATAGCTCAAGCCATTTGGTGTCTATCTAGGAATGGTGTGCATTTTGTATGATGGCAGCGGGTGCTCTTAGTATTGTGCACCAATTGATTTCATACATACCAACTCACAGAAAACTTGGTTGGTTGTGACTAAAAGTATTTTTCTTTTTTAAAAATAATTCAAATCATAATATTAATATTTTTTTAAGACGGATGAAGTATTTATATTTATTATCTTATTAGTACGGTACCGGACGTTGTAGTGGCAGGTATTCTGAAATAATGTTAACAGCATCAAAAGTCAAAAGTCGTCGGTGCTCGTTTGGGCTTGAATATTTGTATAATATGCTTTATTATTTGTATTAGTGACATTTAATGTATAAATTGTGTTTAAGTTGGTTTTACAATATGCTTAATAATTTGTATTTCTTGTGTAATATGTATTTTAATAGTTGCATATTTCCTTTTCGAGATGTCCCAAAATAATTGTCCATTTTCTTTTTTAATTAAAAATTAGAAAATAAAGTGGGGAAAATTTCATTTAAGTGGTTAAAAATTAAAGTGACCCCACTTTTATTAAAAATTGTTATTTCTCTCTCATGACAATAATTTTAAAACGGGAGAAGTAATTAACTACTTTAAAAACATTGACTATATTAATAGGGAATTGATACTCACACCACACTTTTTGATTCATGCACCACTATTTATGCATTACAGTATTGTACTGTACAATACTGTAATGCACAACTAGTGGTGCATGAATCAAAAAGTGTGGTGTGAGTATCACCTCCCATATTAATATCATTAAAATAGTTGTATTTTTAGCTTAAAAACTTGCAATGCCGAATTTTAAATATTTCTATATTAAGAAGACATTTGCTTAACATGATAAATGCACATAAATAAACACGAAATTGAGTAAAAGTGGATATTGCTTGAACATATCAAAAGGTAATTGCACATTAAACACGAAATTGAGTTAACACTATGTTTTAACACCCCGTAATTACATCACCTAAACTTGAATAATGCACCGATGAAACGTTCCACGAACTATTTAACTAGATGTTTGTTTAATAACACAACAAAAAAATAGTTTTATATTTGGTTAATCAACTGAACCGGCACAACAATAATCTATTGATACTCTTTGAACACTATTTGATGGTACACCATTTAATAGTTAACAAATCTGGTTAGAAGATCATTTGATGGTTCATATATATATATTATGATTAGTGTGTAGCCATTTACTTTGCTACACATGTAACCCCAACTATTTTAAACAAGAAAATGGAGCACTACTTTTCTAACATGAAAACCTCCATGAACCAACAAAACATGTTTTTTTTTTAACTTAACAAAACATGTTTCATTGTCACACATTTCAAACAAAGTGAAAATGTTGTCTATCAAACACATCTGATTTAGGTAACACGTCTGATTTAGGTGAGTGGAAAAGGATCAATGTACTTCACGTTTTTATTTTTGAATAAACCAACATCTGACAAAGTATGATTGGCTACGAACTTAATATGAAAAAAACTGAATCTATTAAGTCATATTAAAAATGTTTATTTGTGACTTAATAGAGAAATATGACTGAAAATATTTAAGCAATAAAATGGAGGTTGTCTGCATTAAGTCATCTCTTAATTAGAAATCACTTAATAAAAAAAATTTAACAAACAAGCCTTAAGGTAGTGTTTGATAACAACTTAATGTGTCTTAATTGAAAAATAGGTAAGTTAATTAAAACACCAAATGGATGTTTGTTTAGTGCTTAAAACTAACATGTGGCCTTCTAGAAAAAGCCAGGGAAATGAAGGTCTACAAATTAAGTCCATCCCTTTTATTCTAATTTTACATATTTACCCTCACACTTCTTAATTTTATATCAAATAAAAGGGTATAACAATAATTTTTCTCTAATTTAGACACTTTATTCAACACACAAAACAAACAATCATTTATTCATCTACAAACAGACAAACATATATCTAGACAAACACTTTAATTTGACAGGACTTAATAAAAAAACTAAACAACCTGGCCTAAGGCGACATTCATATTTTTTTTAACAACAAAATTAAATTTCATTAATAATAAAATAAAAATTAAATTTCGTCCGAGATCTATATCTATAAATTGAAAGGTCCGAATGATCCACAGATTTTAGAATCAATAGGTCTTCAAGTCGTTCATTTAAAAAAATTGAAACCCTTCTTATTGGTCGAGCAGACGATCGAAAACAAAAAGAAAAAAAACTCCGCCAACCGAATCCCCACATCAAGGAGGACCGACGACCGGGTCGCCGGCCTCTTTGGTGTGCCAGCCTGAAGGAGCACGTATGTGAATTGATGACTTGTAATTTGGTGATATATTTTAGGTCATTCAAGCCATTTATTGTCACGTTTTCACTTGTTTATGATAGAAATAATACTTAAAAAATAAAATGTTAATTATTTTTTTTTTGGTAAAAGGGTTAATTCACCCTGGTAACATTCATTACACCAAAAAACATTTAAGTACAATTGACATGGGTGAATCCCATGCCCTCAGCCTATTGCATAGGCTAAATCAACTGCAAAATGCAGAAAAACCAATAGCTAAAAGCTATAACTAACAATTACATTTAAAATACAATCTAAATGTAAATAAAATCTGGTTCAAAGAACCGCATCCAAGGTGAGCAACTCCATTCTTCGAGATCTGCATAACATAGCCTTTAAGTGCACCACCAACTTTCACGACACCAAATTGGTAAACAATGAGAACACTGAGTCACCGAAAGAGACCCCATAAACCGTATACCAAACGTACTCTTGGTTGTAGTATCAACATCGACACCACCCACCATGACTCACTACAACAATCGTGACTTTCGCAAGCGAAATATCAGGGCTTTCGCCGGGGACAAGTCCCCTGTGAAAGCTTTCCCCGGGGACAAGTCCCCGGCGAAAGTCCCCCGGCAATACCCTCTCGGGAATACTTTCATCAGGGACTAGAGTCCACTTTTGCCGAGGACATGTGAGTCCCGCAGCCATTTTGCGCTGGTCAAACACGTCCGACGTGGCACCAACTTTTGCCGTGGACATGTCCCCAGGGAAAATGGAAAATTATAGATGATCTAATATTCTTTCGCCGAGGACATGTCCCCGGGGAAGCCTTTGACCCATTTTGCATAAAATTGCTGCAAAATGGGTAATTTCCAGATTTTTTTCGGAAAAAATCTACAATGTATCAACCTGTTTTCAGAACCTATTTTATGCTACAACAACACAAATTCGCTAAACATAATATCATTTATAACCATTAACCGGTAACATAGTCATGTGTTTACAAAATCGCCAATGGTGCAAAACTATACATAAGCTACCTATCCGCAAATGGTCCAAAACTATACGTATAATCCATTTAACGGGAATCCTAACCATGTTATTCTCTACAAACATATCCTAACACATAAGGCTCGAACTCTTGTTCGCCAGGCGGTTTTGTTAGTTGACTTCCGATATCTTTTGCTTCTTCGGGTTTGTCCAAAGCTAAACCTGTGTATTTTAAATAGTTTAGGATTTTAGGTAATGAGAAGTATCCAAGTATCGGGTATCAAAAAGACCTTTTAAACCATTAGGGTTGAATTGGTCATTTTAACAATTAGGGCAGGAGGGTAGGATGGTGGATTTTGGGACCTAAACCAAGATCTTGGCAGGGTGTTGGGGGTCCACCCCCTTTCATGTGTAATAGCACTTTAACTAGGTTAATAAGATCATGTTGTTTCATCTGCATGTGATACAAAAGATTTGATCATGTTTGCTTACGACTTTTTGAATAGTGTGTCTAGGGTTGAAGGTTGGTGGAAACATGAGAATGGTGTTAGTGTGTCTAGTTAAAGTGTTATTACACCATTTCCCGACATCATTTCATTCTTCTTTTTACAATGATCTTCCCAAAAAATCACCAACAATGCTCTCCTATATTACAAACAACAAAAATGAAGTTAGCGGCCGTGACACGTGGCTTCTCCGATGGTTTACAGCGAGGATGTACAAGGTTTCTTGGTCCAGTAGATACAGGAAAAGTGTACAGCCCATTTTTTGTTATGGTTTGTTATGGTTACCTGATGTTGACGGTTGAATCTTGACGGGTAGAAATGTGGTGCAAAAGGGTTTAGCTTGCTTTGAGAGTTCATAACTGTATGTGTGTTTTTAGTGTATGTTTTTTGGTGTGAAACTTTATGTGTATGTGTGTGTGAGAGAGAGAGAGAGAGAGAGAGAGAGAGAGAGATGATAAGAAGAGAGATGAAAGGGTTTGTAATGATAGTGCTGGAATGGTGCCGAGTGAAGTGGGGTTAATGAGGCACCCTCACAAACCCTTTCATCTCTCGCCACCATACCATCACTATCATTCATCTCTCACCAACCCATTTATCTCTCTTCTTATCATCTCGGCTCTCTCTCTCTCTCTCTCTCTCTCTCTCTCTCTCTCTCTCTCACACAGAGTTTCACACCTAAAAACACATACTAAAAACACACACACAGTTATGAACTCTCAAAGCAAGCTAAACCCTTTTGCACCACATTTCTACCCGTCAAGATTCAACCCTCATCATCAGGGAACCATAACAAACCATAACAAGAAATGAGCTGTACACTTTTCCTGTATCTACTAGACCAAGAAACCATGTACCTCCTCATCGTAAACCATCAGAGAAGCCACGTGTCACATCCGCTAACTTCATTTTTGTTGTTTGATAATATAGGAGAGAATTGTTGGTGAGTTTTTGGGAAGATCATTGTAAAAAGGAGAATGAAATGATGTTGGGAAATGGTGTAATAGCACTTTAACTAGACACACTAACACCATTCTCATGTTTTCACCAACCCTCAACCCTAGACACACTGTTCAAAAAGTCGTAAGCAAACATGATCAAATCTTTTGTATCACAAGTAGATGAAACAACATGATCTCATTAACCTAGTTAAAGTGCTATTGCACATGAAAGGGGGTGGACCCCAACACCTTGCCAAGATCTTAGTTTAGGTCCCAAAATCCACCATCCTACTCTCCTACCCTAATTCTTAAAATGACCAATTCAACCCTAATGGTTTAAAGGGTCTTTTTGATACCCGATGCTTGGATAGTTCTCATTACCTAAAACCCTAAACTATTTAAAATACGCAACGACATATCTTACCTTTTGGTCTCGGTTGTGGTCGCGGCTTGGCCTCGGTTATGGTCGCGGCTTGGCCTCGGTTGTGGTCTCAGCTGTGGTCGTAACTTAGCCTCGGCTGTGGTCCCGGCTTGGCCTCGGCTTGGCACCCATGACACCCTATATTCCTACAAGTATAAAAGCGAAGCACATAATAAGCGGTTACAGATACAAATTTCTCAATATTCTTATGAGCAGTCAATACATTCATCTTAAACAGATAAAGTACTAAGTCGAAATAAAGTTCGACAAATGAGTTTCATAGCTAGTAACAAAGAAGGTTAAAATATTGCAACTTCGTAAATTCATTTATTGGAAAAGTTAGATTATCATTTTTTATCACATTAACATAATAATATTATTCATTTAATGTATCATGATATCATCCAAAGGGAAATAATATTAGTACGGCAGTTAGATGCTTCTTAACTTTTTAGCCATAGTTTGTGATTGTCTCATGGACAACACAAAATCGATTAATCCCACACAAATTACAATCACTCATCATCTATAAATTTATAGCTCAAGACACATCAAAATCATCATACCAGATAATAAGTAACCCGTGTTTAATACAAGAAGTTAAAATAAAAAGTTAAAGTAAAATAAAAATATAATACTACATTTTGTTTATAAAATGTATTGCATCAAAGCAGATTTGGTGAAATCGAAAACCAAAAATATATTTTGAAATGACAAACCAAAAATACAGGAAAATAATGTATAAAGAGGTACAAGTAATATGATCTAGAATTGTGACAATGAAGAGCATCTCTCGTGGCTTCATTTTTTCCACAGTTTTTACCATCTTCAACACATTATTTCGTTCATACCTATGTAATAGGTTTTATACATAATGAATGATGATATATTGCTACAAAAAAAACCTACGTTACATAAACACATACAAAAAGTGATTTCATTGATAATACACATGATCTAGAAGTTAAGCTAACAAAACATCTTCCTACACGATTTCTAATTTGGAGCCTCTAATAACACAACAAGTTCACAAGAACAAGTTCAACACCAGAAACTTACCTTATCAGTGGTGGTGGAGGTGGGCGCGGTGATGTAGTGGTGGTGGAGGTGATGCGGGGATGGAGGTGGTGCTATGAAGATGAAGATGAAGGAGGTGGAGCAGCAACAGCTGTGTGGGTTTAGTTTTTTTTAATCTCATTTGTGAAAAGCAGATCTGGTTAATAATTGAGGTGACTTTTACGATTATTTTTCACCGGGGACAGGTCCATGGCGAAAACTTTGTTTGTCTTCTAGCAAGACTTTTGCCGGGGACATGTCCCCGTGGAAGGTTATAGCGGGATAAAGTAAAAAGATGGGAGGGAAAAATAAAAAAATCATGAAAAGTTTTCCCGGGGACATGTCCTCGGCAAAAGGTGTTTTAATAAATATGCATATTTAAAAAAATCTTTATTATCATTTTCAATAACTAAATTAATAACAAATCAATTTAAATTTAACCTAAAAAATTTCTATGGTATACGTATCATGTTAAATGACCAAGTATAGGTGTTATGGTATACGTATCATGTTAAACACCCGAGTATAGGTACTATGGTATACGTATCATGTTAAACGGCCGAGTATAGGCACGCCTTGGTATACGTATCATGTTAAACGGTCGAGTATAGGTGCTATGGTATACGTATCATGTTAAACGGCCGAGTATAGTTGCTATGGTATACGTATCATGATAAATGGCTAAGTATAGGTGCTATTGGTATATGTATCATGTTAAACGGCCGGGTATAGGTGCTATGGTATACGTATCATGTTAAATGACCAAGTATAGGTGCTATGGTATACGTATCATGTTAAACGACCAAGTATATATAAATTATTATTATTATTATTCATATACATCAATACATCAATGCATAGGTCCAAATTCTTGCAGTTGTCTACTGGTCTCAACTTCCCACCAAAAAAATGGCTCCAAAAATTCCCACAAAAAAATAGCGCCAAAACTTCCCACCAACATGACAAACATATTATATAGTTCTTGTATCTTTGCACGAATTTCACAACCTCTTATCCTCAAAACCACTCAACCTCACAACCTCTTATCTTCACACAAATTTCAAAACCTGAGATGGAGCCATTTAATCCTTTTATGTGTTCTTGTGGAAAAGGAAATATAAGATTAAGAACACCACATAGAGAATATTCATCTGGACGACAATATTATGCATGTCCTCTGTCAAAGGTGAACAATCATACATTTCTTATTTATGTAAATATACAAATAATTGGGTTGTAATCTCTTGTAATTTTCTTATTATGTAACAACCCATAAAAGAAGATAATGGGTGCAGATATATTATGTGGAAGGATGAATTTGACGAGTACTTAAGAACAATCTCTTCTCAAGGTTCTGGATCTGCACCAACAGAGTGCTCGAGCTGCCATAAAAAAGATCTTAGGATAAACTTGCTGGAATCACAAAAACATGTGCTAGAGACAAGAGTAAGGTTGCTGGAGGCCAGACTTGAAATGGCAAGGATTCCTGACGACCACGCATGTCAGTCGGATGCATTACTTCGTGAGCTATTAGGTGACATGGAAAATCTTCGTATGTAGTAGTAGTAGTTATTGTTGTTCTTGTAGCTGTTGTTGTTGTTCTTGTTGATGTTGTTGATGTTGTTGATCAAAGTAGTAGTTGTTCTTGTAGTTGTAGTTGTTGTTGTTGATGTTGTTGTTGTTCTTGTAGTATGTATCTGTCAAGTATTTTTATAAATCAAAGCACATGCTGGATTTGTAAAGCTGACCATGTTCTTAGTTAACAAGATTATGGTTTCCAAACACCCCTTTTCCAATACTAAATTACACATGAATAAAGAAACAACTTGACAGCAAAACGAAACAGATCAAACGAAACAACACGGCAAGAAAACGAAACAACTCAAACGATATGATACACACGACATAGACCATAACAAACATCGCCCATTCAATTTTTTTCCCTGCTACTTCTAATTCTGCTAGAACCTGCACCATCTTTTCCCTTCCTTTGCTTGACGAACTATTCAAACAATGCTTCAAGATTTGTTACCCTATTTCCCGCATCATCAAATGTGTAATCGAACGGGCTTTTTTCAGCTTCATCTTTTTCCTTCCTTTGCTTGACGAACTGCTCAAACATTGCTTCAGCTTCTAGCGTGTTTTCTCCTCCAACACCATTAGCTTTACAGTCCAAATACACCATGTAGAATGACTCTTTCCTTAACCATTCCAGAATGCGGTCTCTCATCAACGGGTCTATGTTCTTATAAGAACCATATTCATCATAAATTTTTGACCCATACGTATCAAGAACTCGAGTAAAGAGATATATCGACGATAAAACCAGTGACTACTCTTTTTACGTTGTGTAATTAGCCATTATATTGTTACGTGTGTTTTGTGAGAATTGACGACTGGGTTATTTATGTTTTTCCAAGCATCGGGGTTTTAATTATGTATTAATAGTTGCAATAAAGAGTATTTTTATAAATATTACTTTTGCCGGGGACATGTCTTCGGGGAAAGGTTTGGCGGGAATTTTCCCGCGAACAATTAGTATGCTTTTGACTTTGGTCAATTTTGGTAAACGTGAAATACACTTTCGGCGGGGACAAGTCCCCAGAGAAAGGTTACGTTGAATTTTGACTAGCCGGTCAAAGTTTGATAAAAATCTAACGTACTTTCACCGGGGACATGTCCCCGCCGAAAGTGTTGGTTGAATTTTCCATAGCGTATACATGTGCCACGTCAGATTTTATTTTGTCGTTTAGTGGCTTTCATCGGGGACTCAGTGTCCCCGGCGAAACTCTCCTCGCCCGTCCATCCGATTGTTGTAGTGACTTCCACAACAGCCCAATACCGATCAGAAAGTTCAATGTAACACTTAGCTCATCGGATCGGACGCGAATAAAATAGAGTTAAAAAACTCTAACTTACAATAATGAATCCCAAACGATCCTTTAAAAAAGGAATTATGTCCATGAAACAAGATCGAGAGGAAGAATACCAACGTGAAGGTAGAATAAGCGATGAACATAACCATGTCGAACCTCATCACAAACCACCAGTACACGACTTCCAAAATAAAGCACCAAATCGACCAGGAGCTAAATAACATCAAACCAGGTCGCTAGTAAGAGTATCGTCATCAAATCAGCCCCATAGATCCCATGTAGATGCTGGAACTTGAAACGCACGAACATCCAAATGTACGAAAACCCCTTGCCACATATTAGCAACTAAACAAACTTTGATCTAGCAGGGTTTTCAGTAGCAACTTCCAAACAGCAAATCTAGAGTAAACATTTAGGTCCCATGTAGATGCAAAAACAAACAAGATTGGGGTCTTGAATTGATCCCATCAGCCTTGATCCAAGAACAGCAACCTGCAAGGAATAACTCACTTCTCCACATCTAAAATCTTCCATCTTCTTGAACAGACCTGACCCTTGATGTTTAACAACATATATGTATAAAATGATCAAAGAAGATCCATTCAATAAACTTAGCTAAGATAATCCGTTGCATAAGAACAAACCACATTCTAAGCAGCAACACACATAACCATAATAGCAACATCACACATCATTGCATCATTACTAACCATGCTGGGTGCCACAAAAGAGACATCGAAACATCATTTTGCTACTTTAATGCCAAGCCATAACACATATGATTATAACATAACATAAGGACCCCCAAGCTGGAATAAAACACACAAAAAAAAAAAAACGTTTCTAAACAAGTCAATTCCAACCAATCGTCCACCAATAACCAGATTTCATCTCTCTCTAACCCACGTTCAATACATAACCAACGAAGCAAAGTACCGATAAAACCCTAATAAGGGTTTACTTCCAAACGAATAAAGATTAAACCCTAGTAAAGGGTTTCGTTAAAGCATCAGATTGAACGCAAAAATATTGGATTGAGAAATTATAGGTATGATCGGAATGAGAAACGCATGCAAAAATTGGCTGTACGATAAGTTAACCCAACCGACCAATCAAAGAATCAGCCAATCAGATTCATATAATCGAACAAAAACAATATAAATCGATTGATATTCCCATGCATGCGTAAAACAAAAACAATTAAATATTAAGCGATTGATATTCCCAAAAGAAAATTCAAAGCCACCGGCCCACTCAACAATAATTGTTGGTGAGTCGTACGATTGAAAGAGATATTAAATGTTAAGGTTGTGGGTTTCAATCGTAAAACGCCCGAAAGAGATATTATAAGGGTTAACAATAAATCTACAGCTGCCACTTCTTAATATAAAAACGCAACCTTATACAACGTATTGCATACCCAAAAACTAGAGGGTAGAGAGGACGTGTAAAAGAGGTTTTATGGCCCGAAAAAAGAGAAAGTGGCGACCGGAAATCTCCATAGGGGAGAGAGAATAGTTTTTTGTATTATCGGCTTGGGGAGAGAGAAAGTGGCTGCCGAAAACAGTGTCACAAGGATGGTAGAAGGAATGAACGGATGAAATAGCCAAGTTCGAGTCAAGTAAAGAAGACTTTAAAGCTGGAAATTGGCTTAGGATTGATTGTAGCCACCTGTAAAATTTCACTATCATTAACTTTCACATTAATGAACTAGATTGTTTATCAAAATTTACTTGATCTAAATTGAGCATTTTAGCATGTACATTTCATTTTTCTTGCATAAAAATTTATGCATATTCGAGTAGTCTTATTTAACTATGCCTAATTTACTGATAACTAAATCAGTCTCACAAGAAATTTTCTTGTCTTACGAGTCTATACGCGTACCAGTATAATAAAAGAAAACACGAAAAAAAAAACGAGTTAATAAAAATCAGAAATCACATCATCGTATCATTTTATTTAAAACGTGTCCGGAAATATAAGTAAAATATTTTTCACGTTGAGCATTTTACTTTTACGAGTTAGACAACAGGATACAAAATACACTTAATACCAAATAAATACTCAAAATATCCACTAACTACATTTTCCAACTAATAAAATCAAAATATATCTCTACCCTTATCCCCACAAACCCACGCCCTTATCATCTTTTCTGTTTTTCCTTTGATCCCACGCCCCACACCCTGCTACTCTTCACCTCCAAAATCGCCTCTCTCTCTCTCTCCCTACCTCCACCATACGTGCTTCCATCTCAAAAAAATAGCTAACCTCCCAAACAACCTTTCCACCTCAAAGGTCAACCTTAACCATACTTGAATCCATTATTGGCTTTTTCCATGGAAGCAAATCGACAAGGAATCAAGGTCCCCGTCTGCGTTTCTGGTCTCTGTGGGTCACGGCTGAAGAAAACACCAAGGGTGACACGTGAAGACCTGCACTATCCTGGTGATGTTACTACAGAAGGGTCTCTACCTCCTTACAAAGGTCGAAAGTACAAGTCATACCACCCCCTTTCTACTACTTTAAATACCACCACCATTCAATGGATTAGATGCCACAACTCACATCAAAAGAAAAACTAAAAAGAGGGTTTGAAGTGTTTAGTGGTTCCTATGGATTCGGTTGGTGTTCCTGCGTTTGGTGGCTCTTTGTTTTCTTTTCTTTACCGATCGAATCTTCCATTTGTTGTAAGGTTTTTAATTTACTCTTTGATATAGTTCATCTTGTTATAAGAATTGATAGAGGATTATTGGTTAAGTTAATTTGTAAATCGGATGTTCACATTTTTCTTTTTCTAGTCGATTGTATATTGTAAAAGAAATAGATTTGCCAAGTTGTGATTTTATTACCTATCGATTGAACCATTAAATGGATAATTGAGTTTGTGAAAAGGTAAAAATTGTTAGTTGGGATATATTGATACATTGGCTTAGGTTAATGGAAGTGTTAGTGCATCTTTCACCTTAGTCATCCTTGTGTCGAGTCACTCGAAACCCGCTATGGTTTGGTCGACAGTGGGATGGGTCGTTGGGCTAGGACCAATTATACCAAGGAGTTGATTAGTCGAAACTTAGCCAACTCAGGTGGTGCTACGACCTTAGTTATTGTGGGTTGAGAGAGAGCAGCCTCTTGGTCTTGTGGTAAGTCGTGGCTTGACCATATGGTCATAGCCATAGCCTTTGATAACGCTACACGCGTCGTTCGGGGTCAAAGGAACTTCCTTTTCTTCGAGCAAGTTTTATAACACCCTAGGCAGTGAACCTAATCGTTGTAGTGTAGTATTAGGGTAAGCCACGGGTATTGATATCATTCTCTAGGGGAATAGGAATGCTAGTGAGAAGTTACTACGCTAAGGTTGGGGTTGAGGAAGATTATTTTTTATCTTTTTTATGTTTTTTTTGGAAATGGAAAAGTACGAATCTCGGGGTTTGGATTTTGGGGGTTGGTATTGCTACCGATTACTCTACTTATCTAATTATCTAACCTAAGGTGTATGTAGTCTATGTCTAATTATTGTGTGCTCGTATGATAGTTTAAAGATGTGTTTACTTTGGTTTTACTACTCCTTAATTATCTCCTATTGGTGGTTGAATTGTCACGTCCTTATTCTTAATCGCGTTGTGTGTCTAAAGTTGTAGGGTATGTGTTTATCCCTAACTCTTTGAATTTACCAAAGGGTCTCGTCTACAAAATACCACTAGGGATCATAAACTCTAACTCTAAGGCCTCTTTGGATAGTTTAGCTTACAACCGCTCAAGGTGCTATAACCTAAGGTTCACAAAGATTAATCAAGCATTAAGTACACAACGAATGACCTATCGCATTACTAGATCATTAACAACTAAGATAAGAGACAACTAATCAATATTCAATAATTAAGTTTCATATTCCCTAAGCAAACACACAAGTAAATTAGCCGAACATGGAGAACATGCAAGCATACACACAAATAATCAAAGACATAATTGAATTAATGAAGTAAAATACTTATCTTGATGTAAGATAGGGTTTGGAACCCTAAAATACTGTACAAGACAGCCTTGGTTCGGTTTAGATTTTTACTCCAAAAGACTACACACCAATACTGAAAAATTCGGATTCTATATATAAGATTACATATGCGACGGCGTCACCTTATGTTTTGTGACGCCGTCGGATCGCCGTCATTAGGGTTTCGTCTTGGCCACGTTAGACTTGCGACGGCGTCACCTTGTGCTTGTGACGCCATCCTCTTCAGCTTCTGACGCCGTCTGGATCAAATCTAGGCCGTCTGAGTTGCGACGGCCTACTCTTTTAAAGCCTGACACCGTCACTTGAAAATATGGATTTTGGCTTCTGTGCCGTTACAAAATGCTCCGACGGCGTCGCGTATAAGCTATGACACCGTCACCTTGTCATTCAGCAGCTTAAGCGTCTCGATTCTTGACTTTGGCCATTTTCTTCGTATATTCGTGCCTTTTCGTCCAAATAAGTGCCATTACAGCAATTTGCCTTCAAGAGACCTAAAAAGTGAAAAGGAACGATATTAAGTAATAACGGATACAAAAGTGATCAAATAAGGGCTTAAACGACCCCTAAAAAAGGTACATTTTAAAACCTTATCAAATATCCCTACACTTGGTATTTGCTTGTCCTCAAGCAAATGTGCTTTTAGCCAATTAATTTATAAGTTAAGGGTCATGAAGCATTGGTTTAAAACAGTCCACAACACATATAAGCCCCGCAAAAGTCATAACAAGCACGGAAATTACATACTAGCACCTCACATGGGGTGTTTGGATACTCACATCTCTCTCGGGTGTATATGAAATATAACAAGTTGGAAATGGAAGATTAACACTCATTAACCGGTCCTAGTACATAGATTACCATAGGCTTGAGAATAGATCAAACCTCCATCGCTTTGGCGTAAGCACCTAGGAAAGACTATCAAAGAGGTCTTTAAAGGGTTGTAACGTTAGGCTTACGGTAGGGAAACAAAGGGTTTGGTGGGATAGGCTATTTAGTGGTGGCAAGTCAAGAATCTTTATGTTACATGCATACAAAGAATGGCATTACTAAGCCAAGACTCGACACTCTAGACTCTCGCTAACTGAAACAAACAAACATAAACTTAAATAATATATGTAGGATGGTAGTCCGTTTTTTTTTTTTTTTTTTTTTTTTTTTTTTTTTTTTTTATCACTCTATTTTTTTCCCCTTTTTCTCTTTTTTTTTTTCATACACTTTTACTCTACCATCCTCTACGGTAACATCAAAATGATAGGGATTTATAGGCACATCCCTACACTTGAGTTTTTATTACTCTAACACTAATTTGACCCGAATTGAAAAGATCAAAACACTTGGGGTATGTTATTACAGAAATTAGGGAGTTTAGCGTTCCCTTTCAATCATTTTATAAACTTTAACTTTTTCCCATGAGTCCCAATCGTCCCAAAACTGTGTATAAAGAATATGACTCGACTTAGCAACTCATGCAAGCAACTAGATAATTGAACTAAGGGTTTAGGGTGATAACAATAATGCACTAAAAGTGAGTGCATACAGGGTAGGCTAAGGCGATTTGGGTGTATATTTTTGGTGGGGTGTAAACAATGCTCTTCATTGACATTCCGGAAAAATCGAAACATCACGAGAACCGCGAAAAGGATAGGCTCTGAGGGGTTAACTAGGGGTATCGTGTACTAAAGATGAGTACAACGCAAAGGGTGTGGGGGAATTACTCAACCGATGTGGAAGAAGTAATTATATTACGGGTATCAACAAGGGTTATCCTAATGCCTCTTATCATTTAGTTATTCCTAACTATACAAGTGTAGTCTTACTAGCGATCTCGGAATGCATCACAAAACAAGTTCTAGAATCTAATATACTACCGATTCACACTCTAAGCATTAAAGACGAATCCTTTAATTCCTACTTATCTAAGGGCGATCCTCACATTTTGGGTGGAATTTAGGTGGTAAAGCGTAAGATATTGGATTTCACATACACATCAAACCATGACACAAAGTAGGCGTACAAGAGGTTTTTAGAGAGAGAAAGTTAGAGGTTTGGGAACTTTAGTGAGAGAAAGAAAAATCTTATTATGAGCTCCAACTGTCTACCTTGGAAGGTAGAGAGTATTTATAGTCTTACAATAAAACGCCACACAACGGGCTGTGGATCAGGCATACAGTGGGTAAAGACCCGTCCGTCCTCCACGGTGTTACTTAACTAAATACTACTTAGCTTAAAAGAACTACGACTACGAGCTTTCTAACGATTACATATACTTGAGGTGACCGACTCTTTAATACTTGGAATTTCTAACTCCTAACAATCTCCCCCTAAGGGAGGTCACCTCAAACATACACTAAAATTACATTGAATACAAACAGATATTACATTAAAAAATTGTTCTTGCATTCTTGATGTAGTACTTTACTCCGAAGCTCGTAGTCATTGATTCTTCTCATTGCATGTTTGGTTAATCCAAGTGGAGGTCTTTTACTGATCCACGTGATAATAATTTTGAGCCAGCTTTTGAGATCATCAGCTAACAAAAATCTCTGAGACATCCATTGTGTTGGTATTATATGATGTTGTGACTTTCGGACCGACATGCTCACATTCGGGATCATGATATCTTCTCATCAGAGTAGCGGAAGCTTTCGTTGATTCATGATATTGGCAGCAGCGTGGCAGAAGCATGGAGTGAAAATATCAGAGTCATTGATGCACTAATCATGATTTCTTTCGAGATGAATGTGTTGAGTGAGCATGCAGCTATGGATTGACCGCTTCATTCTGATCAGCTGCAAACGTAGGGTGTACCTGCATAAAACATTTAGCAATAAAGCGCACGAGAGTGTCTTTGATCACTTTCGTTGAATTGAGGTACACGGCCCACGGTTCCCCGTTGATCAGTATAAGTACTGCCTGTGATCAGGTATAATTCCGAAGAATTTCCTTGACAGGGTTTCGCAGCTGCTCTAGCTGTTCTCAAACCGGAACGTCTCAAAGAAGACAACTTAGAGTGAGTGAACTAGCGAATTGAGATTCACTGATTGATAAAAAGAGATTTGAAAAAACAATCGTGTATCGCTCAATAGAAATTGTTTTTGCAATACAACGAAGGTTTGAATGAAAATCAATTATCAATCATAAACACCTTTTGATTTGAAATATTCGTACACAATCGATGTGCTAAGGAAAAGAGTTTTTAAGCACAACGACCAGTTTTTCAAAGGTATCCGTCAATCCATAACCTGAACCAGGATTGATTCAAAAGATTGAATCGCCCCATTTTTTCTGTTCAGTTGTCACATGATTGATCTATTGAATAAATCTCACATGCCACCTACCAGGAGCTTGTTTGATGTTGGCTCCAGAAGGCTTTCCATCTTCATTGTGAATATGTTTGCATATCACTCGGATGTTCTGGCAATACCACAAGGATAATGCGTAGGACTCAAGATATAATCTCTCTTTCCACATTGTGTGAAACAGAGAGTCTTCATTTGAAAGTTTCCTAATGAGATTTATTGATGATCTCGTGGCTCTAGACTCAATTTGTGCATATTTGGATCCTATATCGGAGACTAGGGAGAGGGTCTCCTTCTTCAATATCAACAATCTCTAAGAGAAAGTCGATAGATAATGTCGGTTCCTCGTGAGAATGAAACAAGTCCTTTTAAGAGGAACTTGAGTGGTTTAGGAAGTCGAAGTGCAGTGCGTCACTGGGTCCATGACGTCTTGTCTTCAATACCGAAGTTACCTTGGTAACCACCAGTAGCATATGAATTGAACCCGGTGTCTGCCCTAAGGATGAATAATTGGAGGGCTATTTGTTTTCACCCTTTTCTCATTCAATTCTTTTTCATTCTTCAACCCCTTCAGTGCTTACCGAGACTTCATAGCTAGAACCTTGTTGGGTTTATTCCAGTACTAGTTCAGTCTCAGTCCGCACTCTTCCCATTTCTCATTTTTCTCCTTTTTTCAATATACCTAAGGACTTCTACACTATCTAGTGGATTGTCCCTGGGTAGATCCCTCCGGTTCTGGTGGATCATGGGAACAAATACCTAACCTTATCATCCTTATATCACCGTACATAAAGTAAAGTTGGTCGGTCTACTTGGTATTGTTCATCTGCCATTGGAACCAATTGAAAACCATTTGAAAATCAATCCAGATACTTGTGATATATTATCAAAGCATTTTGTACCTGAATTATTTTTGATATTTTTAGAACAAGAACTCCCCCTCAACATGTACATCAAGTATTTGAAGCCGTTTTGCACACGGAGGCAAGTGAAAGAATTAACTTCTTTGATTACCATTTTCTAAAAGATATCAACATCACTTCCCTGATCAAAACAAGTAGATAAAGCATATAAGGGAAGGATGAGGTTTTCATAAGTTTGCTCCCTCTCAATATGTGCCTTGAGGTATGAAAGAGTTTTGCACATACAAGAGGGAACATGCACATTGATATAAATTGATCACGTTTCAGATCTTAGTGGTTTAAGATGGATGCTCCCCCTCAACATGTGCATGGAAAATTTGAAATCGTTTGGCACATGTGGGAAGGAGAGCTTGTACATCCTTATAAAACCATTTACCGAATTATCAGTTTAAATCCAATTTAAATCACAAATTCTCCCCCGATCACAATTATCAAATCATTTGAGATTTGTGATCTCTTGTAGATTTAAATTGATTTTGAAAGCTTTTAAGGAGAATTGTGACTTGATTATGAAAGTGTTTTAACTGATAAGGATCGGATTTTAAGACTTTAAATTCCATTGATTAAACATGCATGAATATCTTTTGAAAACAATTGAATGACAAATAACATTTTAATTTAATTGAAATCATTCTCCCCCTCAGTGAATGACATAGGTTGTTGATTGAGAGATAGATATTTTGACACATAAGCCTAGATGATTATCAAAAATAGAGTCCGAGTTATTTTTCAAAGCAGTTAGTTTTCAGCAGATAAATGTTTATAGAATCAGAGCATGGAATTTTGAAAACATGATAAAGTATGGCTCTGTTCTTTCTTTGAAAAGCGAGTTACTGCCTGAAATGACAATAAACCATTTTTTTCTCTTTCTCCCAAAAATATATATATATAAATATATATATATATATATATATATATATATATATATATATATATATATATATATATATATATATATATATATATATATATATATATATATATATATTTATATAAAAAATTCGAACAACATCTAAAGTCCCGTGTCATTCTTTGAATGACAACACAAAGACCGTAGATATTATCGAACCGAGAAAAACATGACAAATTGACAATATTTTTTGAAGATTTTTCGAATTTTTCAGATTTTTATGGATTTTGAAAGTTTCATATTTTTCTATTTGATTTTTTTAGGGTTTTATAATTTTTTATTTTGTTTTTCGAATAAATATTTACAAGAGATAGATGAAGATAGACCTTTACTCCTCGTCTTCCTCCTGAAGACGTTTGAGTGTTTCTGGTTGAAGGCTTTTCAAGCCAAGTCGTGGAAGAATAAACTCAAAACGTTCTCTTGGAAGAGCTTTGGTGAAGATGTCTGCTAACTGGTATTCAGTCCTCACAAAATAGAGTTCCACCGCACCTTTTTTCACTTGTTCCCTGATGAAATGATGTCGAATGTCGATGTGCTTAGCTCTTGAGTGTTGAACGTTATTGCATGAAAGAGCAATAGCACTTTTATTATCACAGTACAGAGGGATTTTGTTGAATACAAAGCCATAGTCAGTTAATTGAGATCTCATCCAAAGGATTTGAGCACAACAAGATGACATGGCTATGTATTCCGCCTCTATAGAGGAAATAGAAATACTCATTTGCTTCTTTGACGACCAACTCACAAGCTTATCACCCAAAAACTGAGCACCTCCAGATGTACTTCGACGAGTATCTTGACACCCTGCATGATCTGCATCTGCATATGTTGTTAGTGACATACCGGTGTCTTTCGGGTACCAAAGTCCCATAGTGATGGTTCCTTGGAGATACCGAAAGACCCGTTTAACCGCTTCAAGGTTCTTTTTAGTAGGCTTAGCCTGGTATCTAGCACACATGCAAACAGCGAACAAGATGTCTGGTCTACTAGCTGTGAGGTACATCAGGGATCCAATCATACTACGATATTTCGTTTGGTCTACCATGATCCCTGAGTGGTCCTCATCTAGTTTAGTTCGTTCAATCATGGGAGTGTCAACAGGGTCACTTGAATCAAATCCAAATTTTTTTAAAATCTCATTTGCATATTTAGATTGATTTATGAAGATGCCTCCGGGACTTTGTGAAATTTGTAATCCCAAAAAAAATGACATTTGTCCCATCATTGACATTTAAAATTTTGAACCCATTTCATTTGAAAAATGGTCACACTCATTGGGGTCAGTCGAGGCAAAGATGATATCATCAACATGGCGGTTTTAACATCTTTTGGTTCGATCTTAGAGAGTACGGAGTTGAAGAAGCACCATAAGGCATCGGTTGCAAGTTGTTTCCGTGTGGATACTGGACGAGAGGGATTTCCAATGATGTTGTCTAATGGATGATCGTGAGTCCATTTTCTGAGGTGTTCATGTGGTAGTTGTTGAGGGACTGAAGTAGCAGAGTCGATGTCTCCTGAAGAAGATGGTTTTGATGAAGATTCAGGAGCAAATATGTTTTCAAATGGAGCATCTTCAGGAGTAGCAAAGGGATTAACTTCATCATTAATGCCAGAAACAGTTCCATGATGTGCATTCGAAGATTGATGATTTGTTGATGAGACAGAGTGATCAGCAGCAGGCGCTTCTTGACTTAATGATATTGAGACTGAAGGATTGACTTCATTCACAGGGATATGAGTAGCCTCTGTTGTAGGAATTGACAGTTCATTAGCACTTGGCTCATAATGTTCATCAAACATAGGATCAAACAATTTCTTTAAATCATCTTCAGATGGAGGTACATATGGAGTTTCTGGAGAAGAATTTGGTACAAGGGATGAACCAATGGGACTGTTTTGAAGTGCGGGTCCTGAACTGGATTGTCCAGGAGCCATTTGACCGGTCAGCTCATCAAACGTGACGTGAATTGTTTCCATGATATTTCGGGTTCTCTTGTTGTAGATTCGGTATCCTTTTCTGTTTGGTGCATAACCTACAAATACTCCAATGTCTGCTTTAGCTTTAAGTTTGCCTAAATCTTGGCCCTCATTAGTTGGATAACACAATGCACCGAACACACGAAGGAATGAAAGATTAGGTTTTCTGTTGTAGACAAGTTCATATGGAGTTTTTCCATGAGCAGTGTGAATCAGGGATCGATTTTGGTTGTAGCATGCAGTGGCGATGGCTTCACCCCAGAGGAACATTGGAACTTTTAAGTAAATCAGCATTGTCCTTGCGGCTTCCACAAGAGTTCGATTTCGTCTTTCAACTACACCGTGCTGTTGAGGAGTTCGAGGAACACTTCTTTGATGACTGATTCCAATACTTTCATAAAACTCACTAAGTTGTTTGTTAACAAACTCAGTTCCATTGTCTGTTCGGATGATTCTGACCGTTTTGTTAAGACGAACCTGCAGCTGTTTGATGAGTTTGATGATGATATCCGGAGTTTCATCCTTTGTCTTTAGGAACTTTACCCAGGTGAATCTAGAGAAATCATCAACCACAACTAACACATATTTCTTCCAAAAGATATTCTGCACTCTCATGGGTCCACATAAGTCCATGTGAATTGTATAAAGAACTTCTGTGATAGAGTTAGTAGGTTTGGGTTTATGGGCATACTTCTTGCTTTTTCCCAATTGGCATGCTGAACAAAGATGATCCTTTTCATACTTAAGTCTAGGTAAACCTACAACTAAGTCCTTTCTGGAGAGATCATTGATGGTGCCGAAGTTCAAGTGATTGAGACGACGATGCCATAACCATGACTTTGTTTTAGAAGCCTTTGACAACAAGCAAATTGGAGAAGACTTCATCATATCTTCGATAGAGATGGTGTATAGATTTGAACCACGTGAACCTCTAAAAAGTTCCTTACCATCAAGTTCTCTAACGAAACAAGTATGTTTTCTGAAGGCTACTTCTAGATCAGAATCGCAGAATTGACCAACAGAGAACAGGCTATGACCAAGACCTTCTACATAATATACCCTGGAGATAACACTTTTACCAACAACATAATCTCCATAACCCATAATTGCACCAAAATGATCATTCCCAAATCTATCTGTCCCGATGAATTTGCTCACGAAGTTCATGAGCCGCGACCGGTCGCCAGTCATATGCTTGGAACAACCTGAGTCCAGGTACCACAGAACGATTTGAACGATCTGCAGTTGAACACAGACAAGAATGGATAACTGGATAATTGGGATCCCCATGCAAGAATGGGTTCCATTTGGTTAGTAACAATGGTTGGAACACCCACATCAGAAATAGAAGCATTCATATCAGAAATTGAGGCAATGGAATCATTATGAATAGATGCAGTACTAGTGTCTGTATTTGCCCTATTCAAAGTGTGCTCACTTCTTAAGGGAATAGTTCTACCAGTAGGCATCCATTTTCTAGTGGGTGTTGCCTCATTAACCTTATGACCAAAAGGTATCCATTGATAACCTATCTTACTAAATGTTCTTCCTGTGGGTTTCCACTATTTTCTAACTCTCTTTCGCTTCTGTCTTTTAGCCTTTTTAGCATGATTTTTTCTATTGGCAATATTATCTGGGTATATGACAGCATTAGACACAACATTCACACCACATTCATGATTAGAAATAGAATTCAAGCAGACATCATAACATGGTTTGCAAATAGTATCAGAATTCGAATTAATTACAGTACGCCTATGGCTAATACTAGAATCATCACGATTCGTTTTATTCGGCTCAAACTTAAAGTTCCTAGGTTGGTCTTCTACTTTCTTCCAATGCACATTCTTAGCTTGCGAGGTCCTGTCATTCCTTGTATTGTCTTTAGACTTTGACCTGCTCGCCTTAATGTCACTGATTACTCCTGTAGAGGGAATGGGAACATTAGTTGGTTTTGCTACTCTTTGCTTCTCCTGTTTAGATGTGCTGGGATCTGAACTACATGTAGGCACACTAAGGTTCACTTTCTTAACACTAGAAGTGCTGGGATTTGTACTTCTAGAAGGCACACTAGAGTTCGCTTTCTTAGCATAACAGATCTGGAATCTGAACTACTTGAAGGCACACTAAGGTTCACATTCAAAACATCAGGCATTGAATGAATATCATACTTGGCACTAGGCATAGAACATGGAATCAAAGGATTAACTCTCTCACCTAACGACTTAGGGCATATTGTGATTAAGCATTCTAGAATTTCTTGAGATTGTTTGGCATATAAGCATGCATGCCCAATTGCATTGTCAAGTTGTTTCTCTAACTTATCCTCTTCAACAATCTCACGTAGACATTCTAGACAATCCTTAAGGGATGAGAAATATGTTTGAATAGCAAGTTTGTTATTCCTGAGATGAGGGGAAACATATTTTACAAACAAAGCATATTTATTACAAGAGTGAACCTTTGATACACCATTCTCCCCATTGGTCATTGGCATTTTCCCTTTTACCTGGCTCTTCAGATTCTCAATTTCCTTTTGCAATGAAGCTATTTGTTCGTTGTTTTTGTTACGAGTGACCTTTATTGATTCAAACAACTCATTGAAATGACGTTTAACCTTTTCATTTTCTTCTAGAAAACTTTCGTTTTCCTTTTGTAATGAATTTACTAAATTTTGAAGATGAAACGTTTGAGAATTCTGAGAATCTAAAGGAGGAGGCATTTGGGAGCCAGTCACATTGTTCTTTTCACCCTTTAATTGAGAGATTTGGGCTTTCAACTTTCTGATCGTGTTACAATGAGCCTGAATCTGTTCATCACGTTTGTTTATTTGAAAAACTGCATCAAACTCTGGAGCATATGAGGATGTCCTGATATTTGAAGTTTTGACATTTTCTTTAAGATGTTGATATTTTAGCTGTAAATTAAAATGCTCAACCTCTAGTCTAGAAAAATGTTTAACCAAATTGTCGTGATCATCCGGTTCAATTTTCTCATTTAGTTTAGAATTATTCTTTTCAAGCTCAATGACACGATCATGGGAGACTTTCAGGGGAACAGATAATTCATGAAATTGAGAAGCATTAATGGAACAATTTGTAGCAGTGAAAAACACATCTTGAGCAATACATTCAGAAATCATATTCTCATTTAGTGTGTGCAAGTTCTTCCTCTCAATCTCATTATATTTTAATTCTCGGTCATAGTTACTAACCTCAATGATCATTGCATCAAATTCCTTTTCCATTTCTTTAATGTCTAAATTCATTCCCTTTTTAAGACTCTCAAAATGATCTTTTAGTAGTTTAAAAAAAGGCATGACTTCAGTTAAATAACATTCTTTCGTTTTCTCAAAACCCCTTTCCCCTTCAGTTATCCCAGTGGGTGTGATCCTTTTCTTACAAGTTTTCTCAAAATCAACAAATAATTGAAAAATAACATATTGACTGATTAAGGTCTTGCTTTTGGTGGCAATAGTTCTAGGAACTAAATGAATGGGGGTATTGGGAGGATACACAGTTGCTGAAGGCATTCTCCTAAAGGGGGTGTTTGTTACAACTAGGTTCTCTACCTTTTTTTTTTTTTTATCTAAATCCTTTTTCCAGAACACTTGTTCGGGTGTCAACAATGTTTCAGGCTTAAAATTGTTCAAGGAAATCCAATTCTCCTTCTTGTAGTCATGGGGTGTGATAGTTATTCTCTTCTCTTTACATTTAGGGTCATCTAGTTTCTTGTTCATCTTTTCCCTAGTGGCTTCATCTGATTTCTTATCTTCCTTAGTGTACTCAGCGCAACTAGGTTTCTGTCTTGGCTTAAGGATTTCATTGCCGTCATAAAGTACCTTATGAGCATTTCTAGCCTTTTTAATGACCTCTGGATTTGGTTCCTCAACAAGGGGAATGCTATGCTTATCGCTTAAGACTCTATGCTTAGTGATTATGTGAGCAGTCTGAACGGTGTTCCCTTGTACGTACAACTTGTTTTCAAGCTTGTTTTTTAAAGTTTTCAGATTAGAAAAATCTTTCAAAAGTTTTGATTCCTTAGCATTAAATTCTTGCTTAAGCATTTTAACATTTTCCTGAAGTTCTTGCTTTTGCTTAGCAGTTTTAGAAAGCTTTTCTTGTAAGGAATTTAACTCTTGTTTTAATACTTCTTCTTTAAACTTACTTTTTCTCATGATTGTACACATTTGGTAATCCATTTCCTGCTCACGGGTGTTCAACTCAAATTTAGCACGTTGTTCATAAATAGCAACACGTTCTTTATAGGCATTCAGTTCAGAGACAATAGAATCATCAGGGGTACATGCAGTGAATTCATCAGAGACATAGTCATCATTGACTGCAGAAGATGCATTACTTGGTACAATCTCACTTTCACTTTGTTTCACATATTGATCATATGTGACAACATTGCTATTACCCATATTATCAATATCTGATTCATAAGTCTCAAGAGATTGTCCTTCATTATGCATCTTTCGCTCATCAATATCATCATATAGTTTTAATACCTCTGAGATGATTTTGTCTTTGGATGGTCTAGATTGTGGTGAAGAAGAGACCTTAGGAGAGACCATTGGAGAAATGCTAGCCATGAAAATTGTTTGTGCAGAAGGTCCATCATCAACATCAAAGTCGTATGCATCACAATCAGCTACTTGAAAGGCATTCTGATGACTATGACCTATCTCCTGAGTCGGCTGTTCATCAACGCCAGCATCATAAGTCTTGGCATTCCCTTCAGCAAGAAACAATAACTCCTCTTCATCCAAAGCAACACCATTGTCCTGAGCTTGCACTAGCAGCATCTTATCCCTGAAGTACTCTGCATTCTGTGGACGTTTCAGAGATATACAGTTCCTAGCAATGTGTTCCTCACCACCACAGTTGTAGCATTTGATAGGCTTTGTTTGTCATCCTTCCTCGGTTCTGATTTCCACCATAGCCTCCACCTGCTCCACCCCTTCTCTGATCGTACTGCCTTTCTTGAACTGGCTGCACCATAACCTTCCCGTCTCTGATAGTGGCTTGATTGTGGGGATTGGATGCTGTTCTGAGGTTGTTGTTGGTGTGTGGGAGAGTGTTCATGTTTTGACTGATCATGAGAGCAAGTTGGCTAATGAAGTTTCCTACGGATGCATCAGCATCAGCTTGTTTGAACATAGGATCGGGAATGAGTTTGTGATTACCATTACCCATAGGTACAACTTGAGAAGCTTTGGTGGTAATCCCAACATTTGTGTAAAAGGCAGTTGAATCATTTGTTGAGCTTGTTTCTCCCTGAGCTTTGAACTGATCAAGAATCCTTTTTTCAAACATGGCATGTCTCTCATTTTGAAGAAGGAAGGCATAGAGTTGCTCATAGTTTGTATTCTTCAAACCTTTGGTAAGCTTCACGGAAGTGACGAACTTGTGCCATTCTGGATTCATGTTGTTAACAAACTTTGAGTTTAGCTGAATGTTTGGCATGGTCATTCTGATGTTCCTTATGTCATTCACCAGCTTATGGAATCTTACATAGTACTCATAGACACTCTCATCAGGTTTCATCTTGAAATGCTCAAATTCATCATATAGTTGTGATTCTCTATCTTCAACAATCAATTCAGAGCCTGAGAGAAGCATCTTGACATTATCCCATAGAGCCTTTGCATCAGTGTTGTGATTGATAAGCTTATAGATGTCTTTTGGAAGACCTTGCAGTATGATGTTAGAAGCTCTGATATCCGCATCGAATCTCTTCTTCTCCTTATCATTGAGCTCATCATACGTCTTTGGTCTGTCTATTCCATAGATCATTGTTCCATCTTTAGCTGTGTCAATTATGTCTCTAGTAGTCTCAACTCGATAAGGTCCTTCATCAATGGATTTGAGTATGTTGACCCCATTTTCCTTTCCAATACAATACAATCTGATTCGTTGAGCCCAAGAGTTGTAGTCAGTTCTGTCAAGCATGGGTGGACGAGTATCTCAACCAGCTGCTTGAACATCCTCGACAACAGTGGAGATGATTGTAGGTACGTTGGCAGACATGTTTTAAGAATTACACGGGACTTTATAACTCTATGATTAAACCGGGAAATAGATTCTTTCACGGGATTTTACTAAATCAAGACAAAACCGTATTAAAATGATATCACCCAAGTCGCTAGGAAACTTTGAACCAAGTCGCTAAGTGCCAAGTCGCTATAGTCCCAAGTCGCTATATAACAACTCGCTACAATCCAAGTCGCTAGCAAAATTTTGACAGCAAGTCGCTAAGCACCAAGTCGCTAATTTGTCAACTCGCTAAATAGCAACTCGCTAGGTACCAACTCGCTAACACCAAGTCGCTAACAATATAAAGTACAAGTCGCTAACTTACACCAAGTCGTACCCGTAGTGGAGAATCCACTAAGTGTACTTTTTGTCGGCTTGTCTCAGTAGACAAGTCGCTAGCTCAACTCGCTAAAACCTTCAACAACAACTTGCTACCAAATAACAAAGCAAATCGCTACCAAGATAAACTCTCCGTGGCTCAAGTCGCTAGCTAGAAAATCACAAAAACACCACTTTTCAATCCAAAAATAACCCAACCACGATGATTCAAGCCTTCAAAATCAAAACGTAAACACTTGTGATGATTCTAAACACAAAAGTACTATCAAAATCCAAACTTTAACACTAGAAATCACCCAAATGATGCAAAAACCACTAAACTTTTTCAAACTCAAAAACCACCTAAAAACCACTAGAAATCCAAAGATATGTAAGAGATGATATAACCATGGCTCTTGATACCAATTGTAAGATATTGGATTTCACATACACATCAAACCATGACACAAAGTAGGCGTACAAGAGGTTTTTAGAGAGAGAAAGTTAGAGGTTTGTGAACTTTAGTGAGAGAAAGAAAAATCTTATTATGAGCTCCAACTCTCTACCTTGGAAGGTAGAGAGTATTTAGAGTCTTACAATAAAACGCCACACAACGGGCTGTGGATCAGGCATACAGTGGGTAAAGACCCGTCCGTCCTCCACGGTGTTACTTAACTAAATACTACTTAGCTTAAAAGAACTACGACTACGAGCTTTCTAACGATTACATATACTTGAGGTGACCGACTCTTTAATACTTGGAATTTCTAATTCCTAATATAAAGGGTTTTTTTGTGCTAGTTGTGACAACTCGTAATTTCAAGGACATTTCATATAGACTAGATTTAGTTTACACATCATTAGTAACATCATTTCATATCAATTTATGCATGGGTTTGGCATTTTACATTAAAACGTTTATTTTCTTATTAAATAAACGCTATCGCGTAAACATTATTTGAACATTTGATCCGATATTTCCAAAAATTATCCCGATATATTTTTATACTCATATTGAGATTATAAAAATAATATTATTAGTTTACCCGGTGTTTTAAATTTATTTTGCATATAAATTGTTATGTATAAATATTTACGACGGTATTCGTAAATTCAACACGATAATTATTATTTCACTCAAATTTTGCAAGAAATGTATTTTTTTTTATAACTTTTATGACATCAATATATTTTATTTTGACCCGTTAAAATTTATTCTTAGTTAACGCTACCTTACAAGCTCAAATATTTACACAAGTTACTAACTATCACTAAATAATTACTCAATTACTCTACATTTAATTACTTAATAAATGAAAAGTCATCCACTAGCTACTACAAAGTCACCCTTGTCGACAAGGGGATGATTCACATTTATCATTCACAAAATATCCATCATTTATATTGTATTAAACTCTAAAAACACTACATAATATCTCACATGGCAAGAAAATTTTCTCTCCTTCCTCTCTACTCCATACAACCGGCCACCATTGAAGCTCCAAGAGGAAACCATGAAAATTTTCTAGTCAAGTTCATAACAATCTAGACACACTCTTGATTAAGGTTGTGAAATAAAAACCTTGGGTGTTTAGGATTAAACCTTTATTCATAAAACCTCATCAAGTAACTAGTAAGCATCTCATATTCATTTTCATCTTTCATACTCATGTTATGTTCATATTATCATGCTTGAGTAAACATACAAGTTATATGATGTCTATACCACTTAAATTGTTTATAAACTATATAAATTCATATATGTTATCCTATAATTACTCCTTGAAACATATCACTTTTGGTGATGTCTAGGAACCCATGACACCCTAAGAAGGTGTATGGTAGGATTAGAATAGCTTCGGAGTTGTTTTAAATTGGTTAGAATAGGTTTGGCGCGAGAAAAACTCATTTCGACAACTATATATAAGGGTCTGTTGGTTTTGTGAAATCTGGGAAAATCCGACAGGAGACAAATTATTTTGGGCTTGATATTTAGAAAATACACTTTAAAACGAAAATGTGGCCGCTTGAATGGGTTAAAACGGAGCTATAACGAAGAAGTTATGAATTTTTAAAGTTTGACGACGAAAACTATAAAATCCTGAAAATTCAGCATGTTACGTCCAATTTGTACGAGTCAAAAATGAGGCTTAGGCTTTATGAAATGTGTCGTTTTATCAAAAATATATTAGTATACTTTGATACGAAGCTAAGGACATATAATACGTAGAAAACGGACTTAAAACGAAGAAATTGTGGCCAATTAAAGTTTAACGAAACTTATATTTTTTGACAGCAACTTGTGAAAAATATACATGCTGATATGATTTTAAATCGAGGTTTTGACCCCTTTCGTGTCCGAATTGGCTTTAGTGTAAAACACGAAAGTTGTCCGAAATGATGTTTTACTATTAACCACAAGATTTTTAAGCTTAAAAGTGTAAGATGAGAGATTTAAGCATGGTCAAAGACGGACGATTTTTCTGAAAAAGTCAAAGTACCCATTGCTGATGGGAAATAAAATTGGTGTTTTTAAGCGTTTTTGAGTCCGTTTGAGCTTTGAAAAATTTACCAAATGCTATTGTATCATCTATAAATTATTAGGGAACGTTAGAAACTTTATAAAAACGATATTTTATAAGCACAAGGGTTTATTAAAATATAAAGGAGTGTTTAGATTGCTTACCTAAATTATTCATTTTAGAGTCCATAAAGGAGCGTTTGGATCGGTGTTGTTTTAGCACACGAGGCTAATCCTATGGATAGCTTGTTGTGGCTTAACGAACCGGATTAATATTTTTGAATGTGTAATTGTAATTGGGATAAATCATGGCTATCGTACTTATTTTCACAAGTATTAACACTTATATATTTTCTACTAGACCAAAGTGGTTATCGCAAGTGACCATGTTTGGAACCATTTTTCATAACGATAGAATACTTTTGAGAAAACGATGCCTTCTAGTAAAAGTGAGTTCACCTAGCCTATTTTCCAAAATGTCCAACCGTTCGTCAAACGGAGTTGTAACGAGTAAAATACGGTCACTTAAACTTTGCCGAAAACCACCCTTAAACTATATTTTGGCTACAAGTACCATACTTTATCTAAATTTTTCTCCATGATCGAGACCTCTATGATGAAAACTTAAATGCTAAAACTTTGAGATAATGATACAAGCTTCCCAAAACCGTTGAGTTCGTTTCCTAACACTCGACGTGCACCATTTTACGACTAGCTTTTCAAGGCCGTTTTAGCCACTTTCATGAAATATTCAACGACATTATTTTACGACGAAAAGTTGTAATTTCATAATAAATCACTAAATGATTATCGTAGGATATCATTTCAACGTAAATACATGTAAAGTAATTTAAAAATGGTCAAGACGTTATAAGATTATTTTTCGACGATAAGTATTATTTTCAAAAATTCACAAGTGGTATAGATGTCATACGAATTGCATGCATAACATTACATCATAACTTATTATGTATCATATCATTCATAATAGGTCAAGGTTAGAGGTTGCGCCTCATTTCAGTGTACTCACTTTTGTCATCACATCACTTCATCAAGTGAGTCATAGCCCCTACTCTTTTAATTGTTTTGAATTACTTTTGGGGGAGATACATGCTCAACTATTTTTATGACAATCATGATTATTTGCAAACTATATGTTTATCTGAACTGAATGTTTAGTCATATTCTATATCATAAATCATGGAACTAAATGTCTTGGTATTATCATTGAGCTAAATGTCTTGGTATAATCATTGAGCTAAATGTCTTGGTATTATCATTGAGCTAAATGTCTTGGTATAATCATTGAGCTAAATGTCTTGGTATTATCATAGAACTAAATGTCTTGGTATAATCATGGAACTAAATGTCTTGGTATAATCATGGAACTAATGGTCTTGGAACAATTTGAAACAACACTCATATGTGTTATGTCAAGTAACTATTAATACATTAATATACGCACTATTATGTGAATTCATTTGACATCATGCGCTTGAACATAAACTATACATATTTTGGCAGTGGGTTGTGAACACACAAGTTGCAAGTTTTGTATGGGCGGAACTTGGAACTGAGTGGATTTACAATGCCTTTGCTGCATGAATATTCTTTAAAGGCTTTACATTTCAACACAAACTCTATGAACTCACTCAACCTTTGTGTTGACACTTTTAGCATGTTTTATCTCAGGTATCTAAGGCATTCACTTCATGGCATGCATATGGACATATCATAGAGTCGTGGTGACGACGCGTCACACATGGGATTTATGCACTTTAAAAACATCGTTTGGCTTGTATCAAATTTATTTCTGTACATATTGATTTTCATTTGGGACCTATACTTTGTAAACTCTGATTGTGTTAATAAATCAAACGATGTGTTTTCCAAACGACACTTTAGGTCGTTCAATATAACTGTAACTTTGATGCTATGATAGTCATCCCCCAGGAATTCAATTCCGCTGCAAAACAGGTAATTTAGGGTGTGACACTAGTCATGCAACTTCCTATCCGTGAGACGCTTTTGTTAAGACTAATGGCCCACTCCTATATGTCATGAAATTTTTTAAATTTGGTGTCAAAATTACCCTAACCGACATTTTCTCATGGTTTATTACAGAAATACAATTGGACAAAGCAAATATTCAAGGATAAGCATAGTTTCAAAGTTCCCGTTTTATTTTCCCTCCCTAAACTTAAACTGAACATTGTCCCCAATGTTCCCCGGAAGTATCAAAGTTATGATAATGGAAGGTAATTAAAAACGAAAGAAACTAGTACTCCCCTGATTAGCTCGGTAGGATCCGTGTGTGAAGTAGTGGTTAAATCCTTTCCAAGAAGAATGTGTACGTGAAAAGCTCCTTCCAATCTTTTGTTTCTTCTTCTTGATAAATGAAACCTGCACATTTGAAGAAAACAAACAAAACCTTCGCGTAAAATCGGCGGTAATATTATATATAAGACTCTACTAAACTAGGATATAATGCTTGTGGAATGGATGTTTACAGAATTTCTGGAAAATTAAGATCTGGAAAATTCCAAAAATTTATAAGTAGCTCAGAAAACGAGAAAAAATTAATCTGTTGTTTTTACTCCTTCCTGACGCCATCAGGTTATCCTGACAAAAACTGGTCTACGATTTTCTGGAAAAAATTCTGGAAAATTTACATCTTTAGAATCTGGAAAAATTTCTTCAAAACATCCATTATGACTCGATACAAGCATTTGACTTGAACAAACACACATATATATCTTTTAATGAATTGTTATTCTCATGTTTACGTTTCTTTTGAAAACGTGTGTAATCCTCCCTACACTTATCCTTTATGTAAAATACCTTTATATGCAATTAAGACGAGGTTAAAAACAAAATAAAGCATTTTTACAAATTTAAACATGAGAATGAACAATTAATAAAAGATATATGACACTAACAAGCAAACAATTAAACATGGGTTGCCTCCCACGAAGCGCTTTTCTTTATTTAAGAGTCTTGTAGCTAGACTCGTAGTCGTGCCCTTACGTTGTCCCGTTTTGCATTCTCAATGAGAATTCTATCATATTGACAAAATTTTCATCGACTCCATATCTAGGCCCGAGGGTCAAGCAATCCTTATAGTACAGCCTCCTTCTTTCCCACATAAATTTATAACCTTTTTCAACATCGTCCTTGCTTTTGTCCTCAAAAGCTTTGATGTTGTCTCGTTCAAAAATGGGTATATGGCCATATTCATTTGTTTTCCAAGGCATCCTATAAGTGATTTCATCTGTTCCTTCCTTAAAACTAACCGTTCCATCATACTTGTTATGGCTCATTTTAGATGTTTCAACAAACGGTTTCCCTAGCACTACTTAGGATAAGCTATAGTCAATGACGCATCCTACATCTTCTAGGACTACAAAATCAACTAGATAGGTGAAATTTCCTATAAAGACATGCACATCCTTGACTCTTCCCACAAAGTTGCAAACTCCACCTGGATACTTAGGGTCTCTCCTAATATCAAGTCGCTCATTCATAATGTTATTATAGACAGCAGATGACATCACATTGATGGGAGATTCCGTATCTATGTAAGCATGGTCGACACTCCTATATCCGATCATACAAGGGATTTTTAAGTTCCAAGGATTTCCTCTCCTAATCTTTGGGCATATCCTAATGATGGGTGACTGGGGATTATCGATTATGTATTGATGGTAGGCAACCTCTTCCTTAGTGGGGTAAAGTTTAAAATAAGCACTATCCTCCTCATTCACATTGATTTTACCAACACGAGTTCGAAGTAGGTTGACAAAGGCTGGATCAAGCGGTATGTATTTGTTTAGTGGTAAAGCGTTGTTTGGTGGTTTGTCACCTTTCATGATGAAAAGTGATGGGATTACGAACAAAGGTCACGAAGAAGGGGGATAGACTATGAGAAAGCTAAAAATGAGAAAATTTTACATGATAGGAATCAAGCAAAGAAACCTAAATGAGGTAGACTACTAACAAGCTATTCTATTCCCCGGCAGCAGCGCCAAAAGCTTGATAACGCTACACGCGTCATTCGGGGTCAAAAGAACTTCCTTTTCTTCGAGCAAGTTTTATAACCCCCTAGGCAGTGAACCTAATCGTTGTAGTGTAGTATTAGGGTAAGCCACGGGTATTGATATCGTTCTCTAGGGGAATAGGAATGCTAGTGAGAAGTTACTACGCTAAGGTTGGGGTTGAGAAAGATTATTTTTTGTCTTTTTTATGTTTTTTTTGGAAATGGAAAAGTACGAATCTCGGGGTTTGGATTTGGGGGTTGGTATTGCTACCGATTACTCTACTTATCTAATTATCTAACCTAAGGTGTATGTAGTCTATGTCTAATTATTGTGTGCTCGTATGATAGTTTAAAGATGTATTTACTTAGGTTTTACTACTCCTTAATTATCTCCTATTGGTGGTTGAATTGTCACGTCCTTATTCTTAATCGCGTTGTGTGTCTAAAGTTGTAGGGTATGCGTTTATCCCTAAATCTTTGAAGTTACCAAAGGGTCTCGTCTACAAAATGCCACTATGGATCATAAACTCTAACTCTAAGGCCTCTTTGGATAGTTTAGCTTACAACCGCTCAAGGTGCTATAACCTAAGGTTCACAAAGATTAATCAAGCATTAAGTACACAACGAATGACCTATCGCATTACTAGATCATTAAAAACTAAGATAAGAGACAACCAATCAATATTCAATAATTAAGTTTCATATTCCCTAAGCACACACACAAGTAAATTAGCCGGACATGGAGAACATGCAAGCATACACACAAATAATCAAAGAAATAATTGAATTAATGAAGTAAAACACTTATCTTGATGTAAAATAGGGTTTGGAACTCTAAAATACTGTACAAGACAGCCTTGGTTCGGTTTCGGTTTTTACTCCAAAAGACTACACACCAATACTGAAAAATTCAGATTCTATATATAAGATTACATATGCGACGGCGTCACCTTATGTTTTGTGATGCCGTCGGATCGCTGTCATTAGGGTTTCGTCTTGGCCACATTAGACTTGCGACGGCATCACCTTGTGCTTGTGACGCCGTCCTCTTCAGCTTCTGACGCCGTCTGGATCAAATCTAGGCCATCTGAGTTGCGACGACCTACTCTTTTAAAGCCTGACACCGTCACTTGAAAATATGGATTTTGGCTTCTGTGTTGTCACAAAATGCTCCGACGGTGTCGCGTATAAGCTGTGACGCCGTCACCTTATCATTCAGCAGCTTGAGCGTCTCGATTCTTGACTTTGGCCATTTTCTTCGTATATTCGCGCCTTTTCGTCCAAATAAGTGCCATTATAGCAATTTGCCTTCAACAGACCTAAAAAGTGAAAAGGAACGATATTAAGTAATAACGGATACAAAAGTGATCAAATAAGGGCTTAAACGACCCCTCAAAAAGGTACATTTTAAAACCTTATCAGCCTTCGACCAATGAACTACCCTTTTCCATTCTATAATTTATCCGGCACCCAAAAAGGTACGTCTTTCCTTGTTACCCTTAGATACCATCATGAATGTGTTTGTGCGAGAACTTGCATCAAGAGTCCGTGGACCCAAGACATCACGTATGACAGCCATATGTACACGCAAGTTAGTCTCTCCTTTTCTCGTTGTCAAAATAACCCTTGTTGTGTCGTCATTATGGTACGATAGAAGCATCCATTGAAACCTTTGAACCTACTGTTAGTGTGATCTCGTATCAATGTATGAAGCACGAGTTAGTCACTTGTTTTTTAGCCCATTTCCGCCCTACCTTTTCCCTCGATACCATTAATGACCTATAGCCCTTTCCGGTTTTATTCTCATATCAAGTGAATTGTCAAAGTACCATAGGTCCCCCGGATTTTACAATGAAACAAATGTCTTCCTCGCCTCGCCATAAAAAGAGACCATGGAGTCCTCCTTGCAACAAGTATGAAAAACATGTTTTCACTTTCCATAGGGTGCGCTTGGTTGTAGCAGTTGGGCCAGAGCTCATTCTTTTCTTTTGTCAGCCTACTTGAGCCCACATTGCAGCCCATCTTCCCCCCCCCCTTGTAACCTGTCGCTTCAAGTACATGTCGAATCCTCCAAAGAAAAACTGAACTCGTTAAACCTTTATGAAAACATGTGTCAAATTTGTATAGACCGAATCTCAATTATATAAACGAAACTTATATTTTTCTATATAATACGCTATAATTTCATATTCTTAGGATAATAAATAAGAACCATTTTGAAACAACGACCTTATAAACTATGATAACTTGTATTAATGAAACGTGGATTTTGACATTTATAGATACATTGCAATGGAGGAACTACTACCACACTACACCAACGACTAATCCCAAAGGAGATCTACTCCTTTACAACATCATCAAGGATATCAATATCCTTGGATCCTATACTAGTCTATCTTGTACATCGAAACACATCATATCGATTGTACATCTAAGGCACCTTTCACTAATACCTTTGACTAGATCTACAAGACACCTTTCACTAATGTCTTGTGTCTTCACTTCTAAGCACCTTTCACTAGTGCTTCCTTGTCTTGACTTCTAAGCACCTTTCACTAATGCTTCTTTGTCTTGACTTCTAATCACCTACCACAAGTGCTTATCCTATAGACGATAGATACCCTTCACTAATATCTTCGTCTTGACACTTGAGACATCTTTCACTAATGTCTTCAACACTACACTTCTTTGAAGAAAGAAAGGAATCATCAACAAGAGGACTTCAGTAGCCTTGATGATGAGGAAGCATAGCAACTCATGGACTTGAGCTTGCTTGACTTCAAAGGTGGTGATCTTGCCTTTAAGAGGAACCTAAAAGATCACACAAAAACAAAACTACAAACATAGATCTCTACGATCTAAGGTTAGTGAGATCTAACTCAGGGGAGAAAGTGTGTTAGAAAGAGGTTTGAAAAGGGTGAGAAATAATGAAGAAATGGCTCACTATTTATAGGCAAATTTCCTCACTGTTCCCACGGATCCCTTTCACTTGGGATCCGGCTAGCACAAAGCTAGGGATCCGTGGAACGCTCCTCTTTACCCATGGGTATTTTTGGTTATGGGTCATGGGTCATGGGTTATGGGTTGATCCATGGTTTTATTTCTAGATACAATGTACCTTAAGGATACATTGAACTTAGTTAAGTGATATATATAAAACCATGGGTTATGGGTCAAAACCATTTGCTAGTTTTTATCTATTTAGTATATACTTGTTTTTACCCATTTTGGTATATACTTGTTTTTACCCATTTTAGTATACTTAGCTTAAGTATGTGTTAACTCAATATGTAAACACTAGTTGTTGTACATATATATCTAAATCATAGAATCACTTATACTTGTTAAGCCAATATGTAAACACTAGTTGTTGTACATATATATATATATATATATATATATATATATATATATATATATATATATATATATATATATATATATATATATATATATCTAGATAATAAAATCACTTATACTTGTTTTAGTGTTTTATGTGAAAATGTGACTATGTTAGAAAACTATTAGTTCAAACCATTTACGTATTTTATTTGTTTCGTTAATATGATTTTACTTTTGTTATCGACAAAACATTAGAAGATCGTAAAATATAAATAAACGTTTTTACGGCTTATTTGTATTAACAATCTGCCCCTTTTTGTTGATGACAAAACATAAATTTTTTTTAAGGAAAAACTAAAATTCGTAAACGTTTGAATTTGTTGTTTTTACTTTCTTCTCCCCCTTTTTGTCGAAACAAAAAGTGTTTGAAGAAAAGCAACACATTGTTTTTAAGAAAAACATGTGAAAGAAAAAAAATAAAAAAGAAATAAAGAGCAAGTAACGGGAATAGATCTCGTCTTTGCTCCCCCTTGACGAGTCCATCCCTTTGTAAGGGCGTCAAGAAAGTAATTCTAATCTAGATCATTTGCAACTAAGTTTGCAAAGAATTTCGTCTAAGAGACGAGTGTGCTCCCCCTATATGATTGCAACTTTGCAATGGGAAGCCATGAAAAATAAATCTAGTATTGCAAGTAATTTGCAATGTATTGTTTTGACATAAAGCTCCCCTAGCTTTAGGATGTCAAAGTCTTCATGTGTGAATTGAAATACTCCAAAACAAAGGTTAGAAAGCAATTATAATTCACAATTTCCTGCAAATGTGATGCAAGTTACTAGTAAAATAGTTTCCTGTCTTCACGGATCCCGCGGTTCCCTCCTAGTAGGGATGCGTCTAGGCTATTCTGAGGGATCCGTATCAGCTGATCAAATTCAGCAAGGGTGAAATAACAAATAATGTTATCACATAAATGAGATATGAAAACAAAGTAATCATATGCTCAACAAAATAACAAGTAGCATGTAATTCCATTTAATAAAACAAGAGTTATGATATACATGACTCAAAAATAAGAAAATAGACAATACATAACTAGGAATTTCTTAGACCAACTTGTAGGACCTTACTTTTATCAACCTTATCACAAACCCAACACAAGTATCACCACGTGAAACATACGCTACGCGTAGAACACGTTCAACTTACAAACACAAACATAAAGCTTAGAAGAAAGAAAAGATAAGAAAGATGGTGACTTGATGTTTATAAACAAACCGTGTATATGTGAAGAGAAAGATAAACACAATAAAGATAATGTTTATTGCAAAGAAGAACACACACACAGACACTTTCAAGCACACCCCTCAAATGAGACTTTGAGGGGTTTATATAGGTGGAATACATGAAAACCTAAAAGGCTTTCCTATGGGCTTCGTTGGACTTGGATTGGGCTTGGGGTTCTTAAGCTTATACACGGCTAACATACCCTAAAGTTTAAACAATTAGCTTAGCCCAATCCACGAGCCCGTTGACTATTCTAGCACGATATCTAACACACGATACAAAGTTCCTAAACGTGAATGACCATCACTTCTAATAAAACTATTAAGGCTAACAATCTCCCCCTAAGGGGTGGTCATTCAAATGATGCTCCACTTGATTAGGTCTTTACTTTTCTCGAGCAAGAACTTTGTGTGTAGATATTGAATAGTCTTGATTCTTTGTTCCTTCATGCTTTGTGATCAGTTAATGTGGTATAGAGCCATGGTAATGCTTTGTCAACTTCTTTGGTTAGGTGTCTCTACGTCATTCTCCACTTCTTTCTCCACCATGCTCACACTTCTATTTGCCTTTTGGTTACCAATGATGTAGTTCTCGAGTCTTTAAACTCTGTAAATTCTTTGACATTGACGAATAATCATTTTAGCTTTGAGTATCCTTTGATTTTGATGAGAACTTTCATGTGTTGTTGGTATGAGCATGGTAAGATGGTGCGGTCTCTCCTTCAGGAACGATCATCAGTACCTGCATAAGAATATGTCAGTGATAAACGGGTTCCAGCACTTACAAGTTCAAATTTCGAGGGTGTTATCAGCATAGTGTGAAAACACGTCTCTAATTCTCACAGAGGCCATTCCTGAACTAGAGTCCTTCAAGAAGGATAACACGATATACCGAAGTATATCTACAATTCAGATGAGTCGCTGAAGTACACCGAAGCATCACTTCATGACTGTAGACCGTTTGAGACACACTAAGCGTAATCCATAAGAATTACCGAAGTGACCTGCTGTCAGGGCTGTTTGATGTTGACCCTGGCAGGAATTTCCATTCAATCACTGGAGAATCACAATTGTGAAACTTCTCATAAATGTTCTGGCAAATTGCTAAGATCTGCGTAGGACTCTAGAATATATCACTTGTGTCCTTATTGATGAACAACAAGCGATGTCATGTCATGTGTTCCTATGAGATCTTTTGATGAATCTCGTGGCTCTAGACTCGATAGTGCATTTTGGTTTTCCTGAGCGGAGACTAGGGAGAGGGTCTCCTTCTTCAATATCAACGATCTCTAATAGAAAGTCGATAGATTATGTAGGGTTCCCTGTTAGAATGAAACAAATCCTTTTGAGAGGAATTGAGTGGCTAGAAGGTTTAGTGCAGTGCGTCACAGGGTCCATGACGTCTTTGTCTTCAATACCAGTGTCAACTAGTGACAACCAGTAGCATATGTATTGAACCCGGTTTCTGCCCTAAGGTTGAATATGGAGGGCTATTTCTTTTCACCCTTTCTCATTACATTTCTTTTTAATTCTTCAACCCCTTCTTTCTCCTTTCTCACTTTACTCCTTTTTCAATCATACCTGAGGACTTCTAATACTAACTATGGGTATTGTCCTTGGGTAGATCCCTCCGGCTCTGGCGGATCATAGGACGAATTTCCTATCCTTAGTCACCTTATAACTCCATGACTGTCCTATTGTTGCCATAAAACCATTTTTCTTGAAAATCTTTCAGAGTGTTTATAATTGAAAACATGTTTGGGACACTCTGAGAGTTTTATAGTTTCAGAAACACTCCCCCTTCACATGTGCTCATAAGTTTTGACAAAAATCTGCACATAGAGGGTAAAGTTCGCACTTTTTGAATTGATCGGCTCATGATAGACAATTCCCCACGAGACACGGTTATGTTGCTTAGTTAAAGAGTTTCATTGTCAGTTTTTAGGTGACAACTAGCTCTAATAACTAACTTGAAGTTGTAAACACTCCATGAAAAGGAGGTTAGACCCATGAAGGTGCATATCTATCACAAGTTTCTCGAGATGGTACATTTACTGACATTGATTCCCGTCAATTCATTGGTTCCGTCTGAGTCGAGCTCATTTTGAGATTCAAACCACGATCATTAAAAATTTTTTGATCACATTTTAATCACGTCTCCTCCCCCTCAAAAATAGCATATTCGTGATATTTTTTATATCAACGGATTAAAAAACATTTTAGAATCTTTTGGGGAGACAAACGGATTTGATTTAAGCATGAATTTGGAACATTTTGTTTTATACTCCCCCTTTAATAAAGCATAATCAATTAAAGGGTTTTAGAGGGAGTTATCTTGAGCACAAAATATTTTGAAAGATTTTGAAAAAATCTTTTTGAACAATCTTGAAAAGGTGCTCAAGATGATGATGATTTCTCACCAGTTTTAAATGTAGTGCACTGAAGCGTACACTTCATTTTTCGATCAAAGCACGAGTTTTGATTTGAAAGTAATCAAAAGTCATCATTTTGGTCCGGGTTTCGTACTGAAGTATACGAAAGCCATTTTATGAAGAAATTTTGAGAAACGACATGTTTTAGAAAAACAATATTAAAGAACTCTCGCTCAAGCATCTGTACATACCCGTATCATTGTTGAATGACATTTCTAGAAACGTACAGAATATCGATTATACGAGAGACATGTCGTGAGAAGAATATTTTTGTATTTTTGATTTTATATTGTTTTTTTATTTTTGAAAGTTTTATATTTTTATATTTTGCTTTTGTTGGTTTTTCAAATTTTGTATTTTGTTTTTAAAAAATATTTACAGCGAAGCTTTTTGGAAAATCATTTTCAATAAGATTCGAGAAGACGTTCTAACTCCTCAGGGGTTAGGCTTCGCATTCCAATTCGTCGAACTAAAACGTCAAACCTTTCTTTTGGAAGGGCTTTAGTAAATAGATTGGTGAGTTGGTAATCTGTCTTCACAAAGAATAATTCAACAGTACCATTTTCGACGTACTCTTTGATGAAGTGATAGCGGACTCTGATATGCTTAGTCTTTGAGTGATGAACAGGATTGCATGATATGGCTATGGCACTTTTCGAGTCACAATACATAGGTATTTTATCGAAAGTAAAGCCATAATCTGTGAGTTGTGTTCTCATCCATAGAACTTGAGCACAACACGCAGATAGAGACACATACTCAGCTTCAGCAGTTGAAAGTGCAGTGCAATCTTGTTTCTTTGAAGACCAACTTACTAACTTTTCACCCAAAAATTGTGCTCCTCCTGATGTACTTTTTGCTGTAACTTGATCACCTGCGTGGTCTGCATCTGAAAAGGAAATTAGAACAAATCCGGATTCCTTCGGAAACCAAAGTCCCATGTGAATGGATGTCTTCAGGTACCGAAAGATCCTTTTAACCTCTTTGAGGTGCAGTTCGGTAGGCTTTGCCTGAAACCGTGCTAATAAGCAAACAACAAAATGAATATCGGGTCGACTAGCAGTAAGATACATGAGAGAACCAATCATGCTCCGATATTTCTTCGTATCAATAGGTTTCCCAAACAAATCGGCTCCAATTTTTGGTGAAGTTACCATTGGTGTTCCGACCGAATCACAATTGTCCATACCATGATTTTTCAAAATCTCAGTCATGTATTTAGCTTGATTTATAAAAATTCCACGAGGGGATTGATGTATTTGTAAACCAAGAAAAAATTTTAGTTCCCCCATCATGGACATTTCAAATTTGCTTTTCATGAGATTTTCAAAATGTTTTGATAGATTCGGATTAGTGGACCCAAAGATGATGTCGTCCACGTAAATCTGAACAATCAAAATGTCGTTTTTGCATTTTTGTGTAAACAAGGTAGGATCAACTGTTCCTTTGGTGAAATTGTTTTGGATAAGGAAAGAGGACAGTTTGTCATACCACGCTCTCGGAGCTTGTTTTAAACCGTAGATTGCCTTTTTGAGTTTGTAGACGTAGTCTGGATGTTCCAAGTCAATGAAGCCTTCTGGCTGACTCACGTACACTTCTTCTTTCAGAGTTCCATTCAAGAACGCGGTCTTAATGTCCATCTGATAAACCGTGATGTTTTTGTGAGCTGCATAGGCCAAGAATATCCTGACTGCTTCTAGTCTGGCTACCGGTGCGAATGACTCTTCAAAGTCTATCCCTTCCTCTTGTCTGTATCCTTTGGCCACAAGACGAGCTTTGTTGCGAATTATAGTCATCTCTTCATCCCTTTTGTTCTTCAATAACCATTTGATATCGATGACGCGAACGTCAATTGGTCTTGGAACCATTTCCCAAGAGTCATGAAGACGGTATTGGAGAAGTTCCTCCTGCATTGCTTCTATCCATGCGGGATCTGCCGTTGCCTCACGAATGTTCTTTGGCTCTATATTGCTAATTGAGCAAAGGTAAATGCATAAGTCGTAATTTGTGGCAAGTTGGCGTCTCGTCTGAATTGGCCTTGAAGGTTCACCAATAACTTGTTCAATTGGGTGGTCTTTTGTCCACTTAAGAGTAAAAGGATACCATTGGTTAAACGTATGCGAGTTAGATGGTTCTCGTAAGCATGAAGATGATGTGGAAAACTAGAAGGGGGGGTTGAATAGTTTTACCAATTTAAAACTTCCTTTTAAATATTTAGATCAACTTATGTCAATCTATTTGGTTGTTTATGTTGGACGTTGATAGATAGATATATAAACATATAATGAAAGATAACGAGTAAGAAGCACATCACCACGACACAAGTTATTTATAGTGGTTCGGCTACAAGGACACCTTCCTTGCCCTACTCTACTCCTCGAGTCACCTACTCGAGAGTTCGTAAGCACTACACCAACTCCTTATGGCGGAGAAGCCTTCACAACGTCGCTTAACCTTTTTCCGGTACAAAGCTAAATACCGAGTTCTTTCACACCAAGGCGAACCACACCTAACACAACGTCGCCTACCCTTTATACGGTGCTAGGCTAACCACCGAGTTCTTTCACACCTTAGGAGAACTAATCCTATCACAACGTCGCCTACCCTTTATACGGTGCTAGGCTAACCACCGAGTTCTTTCACACCTTAGGAGAACTAATCCTATCACAACGTCGCCTACCCTTTATTAGGTTCTAGGCTAAGCACCTAGTTCCATTATGGAGGAACTACTACCCTTCACGACACAACACCTATTATCAAGGAGATCTACTCCTTGTTACAACGCCATCAAGGATATCACCATCCTTGTGAATAAATAAACACTTATATGTATAACGATGCACCTCATCGATTATACGACCTAAGCATTCTTCCCAAATGCTACTTGATTTGATTCTTCGGCATCCTTCACTAATGCCTTTGACACAACGCTTGGCATCCTTCACTAATGCCTTCGTCTTGACACCTTAAGCATTCTTCACTAATGCTTTGACGCGGATGATCAGCATCTTTCACTAATACTTTCATCTTGACACTTTCGGCATTCTTCACTAATGCCTTCAACCCAACATCTATGGAGAAAGGAAGAACTATCAACAAGAGAACCTTCGTTGTCTTGAAGATGACGAAGCATGGCAACTCATGGACTTGAGCTTACACGTCTTCAAGATGTGGTGATCTTTCCTTTAATAGGAATCTACAAGATCACACAAAAACAAAAGAGAAAAGCTACATAGATCTCTTGGATCTGAGGTTAGAGGGTTAGAATACTTGGGGAAAGTATGTGTGTAAAGGGATGGATAGAAAGGAAGAAATGGCTCTCTATTTATAGAGGAAATTCACTACTATTTCCCCGGATCCCACGGATCCCTTCCACTTGGGATCCGGCTAGCACAAAGCTAGGGATCCGTGGTCCGCTCCTCTTTGCCCATGGGTATTTTGGGTTATGGGTCATGGGTCATGGGTTATGGGTTGATCCATGGTTTTCAATCTAGATACAATGTACCTTAAGGATACATTGAACTTGTGTAAGTGGTATATATAAAACCATGGGTTATGGGTCAAAAACCATTTGCTAGTTTTTATCTATTTAGTATATACTTGCTTTTACCCATTTTAGTATATACTTGTTTTTACCCATTTTAGTGTACTTAATATAAGTATGTATTAACCCAATATGTAAACACTAGTTGTTCTACATATGTATCTAACTCATAGAGTTACTTAAACTTGTTAAGCCAATATGTAAACACTAGTTGTTGTACATGTGTATCTAAAATATAAAATCACTTAATCTTGTTATAGTGTTTTATGTGAAACCGTAAGTGTGTTAGAAAACTATTAGTTCAAACCATTTACGTATTTTATTTGTTTCGTTAATATGATTTTACTTTTGTTATCGACAAAACATTAGAAGATCGTAAAATATAAATAAACGTTTTTACGGCTTATTTGTATTAACAATCTCCCCCTTTTTGTTGATGACAAAACATAAAATTATTTTAAGGAAAAGCTAAAATTCGTAAACGTTTGAATTTGTAGTTTTTACTTTCTTCTCCCCCTTTTTGTCGAAACAAAAAGTGTTTGAAGAAACTAACACAATTTATATAAAAAAATTATAAAAGATGTAATGAGAGCAAGTGACGGGAATGGTACTCTTCTTAACTCCCCCTTGACGAGTCCATCCCTTTGAAAAAGGGCGTCAAGGAAATAATGTAAAATAAGCTACTTGTGTTTGCAATTAAGTTTGCAAATGGTTCGTCTAAGTGACGAAAATGTGCTCCCCTCGAATATTGCAAAGTTGCAATGGGGTATCATGAAGTGTAATCCAAAATTGGATTAAGTTGCAAATGATTTTGCAATATTGTTTGACACAATGCTCCCCCTAGCTTTTATGGTGTCAAAATCTTCATGTGTTATTTTGAAAATCTACAAAGTAAAGATTAGAAAAACAAGAGTATAGTGCATAATTTCCTGCAAAAGAGACTCAAGTTAGTAGAAATTTGTGCTTCTGTACCACGGATCCCACGGTTCCCTTCAAGGAGGGATCCGTCTAGTTAACAGGAAGGGATCCGGCTATCTGTTCCAGTTTCTTCAGCAGTGAAGAAATGTCAAGGAGTGCAACTTGAGGGAATGAGATAAAAGTACAATATAACAAGCACAACACACATAATAGTCATGGCACAAAAGTATTCATTCAATAAAACAAAGAGATACACAACCAAATCTCTAAAAACTAAGAGAATGATCTAGCCAAATAGATGCTATTAATGCTAATAAGTCAACCCAAACTTAAGATTCGACTAAAAAGCTTAATTACTAAAAGATGTCCTAAACGTTCTAGGTTTGAGCTTATGACTATTATGGTTATTGTGGTTTAGGCTTGTTAACCTCTTCAAAAGTTCGAGGAGGTGATGAAACATGAAACGATGCTCTTCGCGTAATTCATGTATCAACCTTTCAACGTGTTTACAATGAGAGCAATCCTTGTTATGGTTTTGAATTTCTTGAAGTGAAAGTTCAAGTGAAGTGGGTTGAGGTTCTTTAAATAAAGGAGGATTTGGTTGAGACTCATTTAGTGGTGGCTCTATAATGCTTGTGGCTAGAGGTAAAGAGACATCAACTTCCATTTGGTCAAGTGGTTGCTTTTGATGTCTTCTCATAATCCAAAATGGACTATTGGGAGGGATGATAGAGTTTGCTTTTGGATCAAGTGTTGATTCAACATTTTGATTTTGTGGCTCAATCTTTTCATGTGAATTGGATGGTAATGGTGAAAGATGAGATGGCCAAGAGGGTAAGTCTTCTACATTGTGAGAGTGTGAGAATGATTGTGAAGTATCTCTAGGTGCTAATGATGTTGGTTGAGTTGTTGGGGGTTTGTTTGCTATGGTAGAATTTGGTGAAGATATCCTAGAGGGAATCTTATTCTTGGGGATTAGTTTGATTGGTTTCCTTGATGTGGGAGAAATCCTAGCATTGGTGGACTTAACCGGAGATGATTCGGTTGAAGAAACTTCATGTATGATTCTAGCAAGTTTCTTGGGTGGTTCTTGGGTGGATGAATAAGCACTAGGAGCCTTTCTCATATTGAAATGACTAAGGGAAATGGTTGCAATTTGTGTGAGATGACTAAGATGTTTCTAGGCAATGTGGTTTATAAAGAGAGGATCTTGGCAATTAGTATTTAAGACTTAATCCACTAATGTTCTTGGAAATGTGATGATTGACATGAACAAGGTTGAAATTCAGAGTTTCACTGATCTAGGAACTCATTTAAGATGAGGTGGAGTGTTTGGGTTAGCAATGTTAGACATATACTGTCACCCGGATCCCACGGTTCCCTCCTTGGAGGGATCCGTCTAGGCTATTCCTAGGGATCCGGCTCTCAGCAGTTATGACAGATTTGAAATGGGGTTTCTAGAAGCTAAAGCCTATCTTGTTTTGGGTGTTTCAGCTCTCTTAAGTGTTTTAGGAAGAGGAGGTACTTGAATGATCATGAGTAATAAGTGTTTATGCACATGATTGCTTTTTATGGAAGAAGGAAGGGACATGAAGACTACCAATAGATGTCCAAGGATAACACTAAGAGTTATGAGGGTGACTAGTCATAATAAATGATCCTAGTGATCAGGTTTTAGCTTGAGGTGATATTAAGAAAAATTCTCAAAAATTTCAAGAATTAAAAAAACTAATAATAATTTTTTTTTTGTCTTACCTTGAGATATAGAAGACTAAAAGCAATTTCCTAAAATTGTTTAGCTTGTTTTCCTAAGTGTTTTGAGAGATGAGACTCATTTAGTGAGTGGTTGAAGCGGAAGTATGTTTAGTATTAGATGTGATGATAGAATCAGACTAAGATCGTAAGTAAGCCTTTAGTGAGTCTGAGCCTTTCTCATCCCTGACGTGGACTTAGTTGGGTTCTAAAAAACACATGCTAAGCTAATGTGATGTTATCTAGAAAGCCGTTTTAATGTGCTAAATGCTGCATTGTTGATCTGATGTCACGGATCCCACGGTTCCTTCAAGGGAAGGATCCGGCTAGGCTAATCCTAGGGATCTGGCATCTGCAGATCAGAATCAACACAGAACCAAAAAATGATGTGCAAATTTTGTACACTATTAAATCTATGAAACAAGCAATTTAGAAACAAGCAAGCCATCATATAGCACCAGAAACAATATCCAAAATTCCATAAACCAACAATGCTAAAAAGAAATCATTCAAACATAAGATAAAAATTAAACACATTCCTATTGTCTCTTTCGTCAATTCTTCCTCTTTCTTTTTGACGGCTTAGTGAGATTGTAAGCGAGGTTTTGAATCATGCCTCTTATTTGTTTGTGTTCCGCGGTCTCGTTTGGAATGGTTGGAAGTTGTTCGTGGTATTCAAGAATGTCCAATTTGATGTTGGATACGGGGTCGATGTCCTCCTCATCTTCTTCTTCCTCTTCTCCGGCCGAGGAGTCCGAGAGGGCTTCGGGTTTCTCTCCATTGACCATGAACCGTTTAGATGGTTGTTTGGTAAGGGTACCATGACGTGATCAGAAAGGTAATGGTCATCGTTGATAGGGGATGGTTGCAATGCACTAACGTACTTACAAAGTCATGTTAGGAGCATACCATATGGGAGTACCATGTTGGAAGCTTTGAATACCCCAGCCATTCTCCTTACCATGTAATAGGCAAGATTAAATGGCCTTTGGTGGATAAGACAATAGATCATTTGCACAAGGCATGCGTTTGGATGATCTTTGTTTCCAACTAGGCTAATGATGTTTTCTCTAAGGATTTGTTCCCATTTTCTAAACATGGGATGCATTTCAAAAAGTTCCATTTTAAAGGGATTACGGTGAATTAGCTTTTTGTTACGATCGTAACGGGATTGGTCGGTCCTAATCTTAAAGATAGTATCGTGAATGGTTTCGGGATTGTCGAGAGGAGTGTTGTAAAGAGGCTTAGGATCAAGTGCAAGGTTTTGAGCGTTAATTGCCCAATCTTGAGAGTACATACAAATTCCTTCACAAGGAATGCGAAGAATTTGAGCAAAAGTGTTGAGAGGAAGAGTAAAGTTTTGTGTGTTGATGATAAAGGCGATTGAGATGCTATTATCGGTGTTTCTAATGATCCCAAAGCTTTTGTAAAACTCAAAAATGAAAACCGGACAAATTTGTTCATCAATGTCAAGAAGACAATCAAAGTTGATTGTCGAGAAAACTTGACGAGTGTCGGTATTTTCAAGGAAACATTCCTTGACTACACGACCTTCGTGAATAAGTCATTTTGTGAGGCTTTTGAAAATTTTACGGTTAGTTTTGGTCAGACCCCTTTTACGATAGTAGTGAGTAAGATAGTGGACGGTGTCATGATGATCTTGTTGAGTGGCTTTGGGCATGGTTGGTCCTAGAAATACAAATTTTCCAATTAGGTAAAATTAGTTGGAAATGGGTTTATGGTTTTTGGTTTGTATTAACAATGTTGTGAGCACAATGTGATTTAGTTAAAAAGCCCCTTTTCACGATTAATTTGAAAAACCCTAATTAAATTAATTTGATTAAAACTTAAGGAACCATAAACCCTAGAATGAAGATGATGAAAATTAGAACAAGTTAATGTAATTACTTACAATGGTGTTCTAGGAAGAAATGCTTTTAGGTTATGAAAGCCAATGAGGATGGATGCAGTAGCTTGGTCGTTTTTGTGTTATGAGAATAGAGGGAAAAAGATCAGTGGTGATTTTTGAAAGCGTATGGCTGAGTTCTGTTCCACGGTTCCCCCGGATCCTTTGTATTTGGGATCCGGCTAGTACAACTAGAGGGATCCGGCTATTAAGAACATAAAAAAAATTGTTTGACAATCTTTTTGTAGTATGCTTACGGAGTAGCTTACAAAAAAAATAGTTCGGAGGTTTTAGATGACGATTGTTTTTGAATGACGGCTTTTGATGAATCTCATATCGAGGATGTGATGACGGAGTAAAAAAAATTATTCCCTATGACGAGAAAGGTGGAAGAGTGACGAAAGAGACTTCTAACGCTCTTAGTGTTATAATAATCAAAGTAGTATTTGTGAAGAAAAAAAATAGAACTCAAGTATCCTATATAATGAAAAGTAGAACATACCTTTATGCTTCTTGATTTGGTATAAAACCAAAGATAATTCATGAGCTTTTAAAGTAATCCTTTGTACTTGATGTACTTAAGTTGTGATTACTTTAAGAATCCTTCCTTGAATGTTGACTTCATCTTTGAGTGAAGATTTTGGAGAATTCTAGCATGAACATTACTCGAGAACGGAATATTGTTAGAATCATCTATCAATGTCCAACAAAATGTTTTAACAGAAAATATGGTCCAAAGAAAAAAAAATCCTTCTTTGTAGTTTTCAAACATACACGGATCGTATCAAGTCTTTAAAGTACAATATACTTTAAGAAACTTGGTTACGAAGCTCTGGTACCAATTGTGGAAAACTAGAAGGGGGGTGGAATAGTTTTACCAATTTAAAACTTCCTTTTAAATATTTAGATCGACTTATGTCAATCTATTTGGTTGTTTATGTTGGACGTTGATAGATAGATATATAAACATATAATGAAAGATAACGAGTAAGAAGCACATCACCACGACACAAGTTATTTATAGTGGTTCGGCTACAAGGACACCTTCCTTGCCCTACTCCACTCCTCGAGTCACCTACTCGAGAGTTCGTAAGCACTACACCAACTCCTTATGGCGGAGAAGCCTTCACAACGTCGCTTAACCTTTTTCCGGTACAAAGCTAAATACCGAGTTCTTTCACACCAAGGCGAACCACACCTAACACAACGTCGCCTACCCTTTATACGGTGCTAGGCTAACCACCGAGTTCTTTCACACCTTAGGAGAACTAATCCTATCACAACGTCGCCTACCCTTTATACGGTGCTAGGCTAACCACCGAGTTCTTTCACACCTTAGGAGAACTAATCCTATCACAACGTCGCCTACCCTTTATTAGGTACTAGGCTAAGCACCTAGTTCCATTATGGAGGAACTACTACCCTTCACGACACAACACCTATTATCAAGGAGATCTACTCCTTGTTACAACACCATCAAGGATATCACCATCCTTGTGAATAAATAAACACTTATATGTATAACGATGCACCTCATCGATTATACGACCTAATCATTCTTCCCAAATGCTACTTGATTTGATTCTTCGGCATCCTTCACTAATGCCTTTGACACAACGCTTGGCATCCTTCACTAATGCCTTCGTCTTGACACCTTAAGCATTCTTCACTAATGCTTTGACGCGGATGATGAGCATCTTTCACTAATACTTTCATCTTGACACTTTCGGCATTCTTCACTAATGCCTTCAACCCAACATCTATGGAGAAAGGAAGAACTATCAACAAGAGAACCTTCGTTGTCTTGAAGATGACGAAGCATGGCAACTCATGGACTTGAGCTTACACGTCTTCAAGATGTGGTGATCTTTCCTTTAATAGGAATCTACAAGATCACACAAAAACAAAAGAGAAAAGCTACATAGATCTCTTGGATCTGAGGTTAGAGGGTTAGAATACTTGGGGAAAGTATGTGTGTAAAGGGATGGATAGAAAGGAAGAAATGGCTCTCTATTTATAGAGGAAATTCACTACTATTTCCCCGGATCCCACGGATCCCTTCCACTTGGGATCCGGCTAGCACAAAGCTAGGGATCCGTGGTCCGCTCCTCTTTGCCCATGGGTATTTTGGGTTATGGGTCATGGGTCATGGGTTATGGGTTGATCCATGGTTTTCAATCTAGATACAATGTACCTTAAGGATACATTGAACTTGTGTAAGTGGTATATATAAAACCATGGGTTATGGGTCAAAAACCATTTGCTAGTTTTTATCTATTTAGTATATACTTGCTTTTACCCATTTTAGTATATACTTGTTTTTACCCATTTTAGTGTACTTAATATAAGTATGTATTAACCCAATATGTAAACACTAGTTGTTCTACATATGTATCTAACTCATAGAGTTACTTAAACTTGTTAAGCCAATATGTAAACACTAGTTGTTGTACATGTGTATCTAAAATATAAAATCACTTAATCTTGTTATAGTGTTTTATGTGAAACCGTAAGTGTGTTAGAAAACTATTAGTTCAAACCATTTACGTATTTTATTTGTTTCGTTAATATGATTTTACTTTTGTTATCGACAAAACATTAGAAGATCGTAAAATATAAATAAACGTTTTTACGGCTTATTTGTATTAACAGATGATTCAACTGATTCCGTTGCAAATGGATTTTCAAATAAGTCTTCATCTAACGTTGCATCGTTCTGGTTTTGGTTTTGCTCATCAACTGTTGGTAGAACGGGTGCAATAACTTGGGTAGATGTAGATGATGTTGATGGAGTTGGTGCATTGGTTTTGACCGTTGTAGATGCATCTTCTGTTGGTGGTGGAGGATGATTTTGAGCGGGTGCAGCGGAATGATGGTTTGATGCATTTGTCGAAGTTCCACCATAGTATTCATCGAACATTAACTCGAAGAAATTCTCCCATTCTTGTTCTTTAGGATTGTCAAACGAAGTTGATTGAGCTCTTTGAGGTACGAGTCCTGAACTGATGTGTTCAGAAGTCTGTCGGTTTAGTGCGGGTTCTAGAGCGAGTATCTCAGAAGCCATTTGTGAAAGTTCGTCAAAATTCACATTCATCGTCTCCATGATCCTCCTTAGCCTTCTATTATACACCCTGAATGCCCTCGAGTTATCTGAATATCCAATGAAGATTCCAATATCACCTTTTACTTTCAGTTTACCAAGATCTTCTCTGTCATTCGTAGGATAGCACAAAGCGCCAAACACGTGAAAGTAAGAGATATCAGGTTTTCTGTTGTTCACTATTTCATATGGGGTTTTATTGAATCTTGGATGGATTAGGGATCGGTTCTGAGTGAAACAAGCAGTGGCAACAGCATCAGCCCATAGAAATAACGGTGCACTAGAATAGATTAGCACCGTGCGAGCAGCTTCGACAAGAGTTCGATTTCTTCTTTCAACTACCCCATTCTGCTGTGGAGTTCTAACAGCTGATGTCTGATGAGTAATTCCAACATCTTAAAAATAAGCTCTTAACTCCTGATTAGTAAATTCTGTGCCATTGTCTGTTCTTACAACCCTTACTGGAGTTTGAAGAAGTACTTGAATACGTTTCAGAAAGGTGATGATGATGCCTGGTGCTTCGTCTTTTGATCTCAGAAACTTAACCGATGTATATCTCGAATAATCATCGACGATAACAAGAATATACTTTTTCCCGTTAATGCTTTCAACTCTCATTGGGCCACATAAGTCCATGTGCAACATATGCAACTTTGCTTCCGAACTAGGTACGGATTTCGGTTTATATGATGTTCTTTTGCTTTTTCCTTGTTCGCATGATGGACATAAGTGATCCTTGGTGTATTTGAACTTTGGAAGTCCATTGACGATGTTGTCTTTGGCAATTTTGTTGATGGTGTCGAAATTGAGATGGGATAACCGTCTGTGTCACAACCAGGATTGTGTTCCAGATGCTCGTGTCATAAGACATATTGGTGATGAAGAGGCCATTTGATTGATGTCGATAGCATACAAGTTTGTATCACGATTCCCAGTTAAGAGATCAGTGCCATCCAAGTTTCTAACGAAGCAAGCATTTTTCCTAAAAGCAACCTCTAAATCTGCATCACAGAACTGCCCGACTGAAAACAAATTGTGTCCCAACCCTTCGACATAGTGAACCCGAGTGATCAAATAATTTCCAAAAGGTAGATCTCCATAAACCATGATAGCTGCTACATGATCATTTCCGAAACGTACGGTTCCTATGAATTTCCAGACGAAATTGATCAGCAGCTTCAGATTCCCGGTCATGTGCTTGGAGCAACCCGAGTCCACGATCCAAAGACAAATTTCGATAACCTGCCAGTAACAGAAAAAGAATATTGTGGAAACTGTTTTGATTTTGGTTCCTTTGGGTTGGAGGTAAAATCCTAATCACACTTAGAGAGGTTTTCTACAGGGTATTCTGGTTTATCACTCATTGTACCATTCTGGAGTGTGAAAGTTCTACCTGTGGCTTTCCAAATATCATCCCTAAAGTATACACGTTGGTTCCTGTCAGTAGTGTAAAGCCTAAGTTTTGCAACTAGTCTTCCTACTTGTTTAGCGTAAGAACTTTTTGGGACGTTCTTCTTAACAGGCTTATCATTCACATTCTTAGAAACACAATCATCTTGAACATTAATTAAAGATTTCTTGCAAGTTAAACAAAGAGATTCAACACATTCATTAGACTTAGCAAGTTTCACAGGTTCAGTGCATTCAGATGAAATGTCTTTCTTATTAAAAAATGGTAAATTCCTAGGGTGTTCTTCTACTTTCTTCTCTTTATTTAAGCTACTAATCCTAGAGGCATGCGAGACTCTATTGTTCCTTGTATTGCTCTTAGGCTTTAGTCTGCTGCTCCTAGAGGTGCTTTCTAGTCCTGTAGAAGGTGAGGCACACGCATTAGGATTCACATTTTTATGAAGGGAGGTGGTTTCAGCTTTCCTAGTGTCTTTAGAGTGCTTTTCTAAACTTATGTCGTTTGTTCCATATGTTTTAGATGTGGCGGCAGACGCATTAGTGGTACTCATCTTAAAAAGGCCAGGTGCTAAAACTTTGGGATTCTCGATAACCGCTTTCCCTTTTTCAACATTTTGTTTCGGTAGGGCAGGTGGAGTGACTGGTTTTGATGAAACATTTTTCTCATTGACTTTTGGAGGAGGCAAAGAAACAGACATTTTTGGTTTTGAAACCGGTTTGAGAACATTTGCTTTCTCCGTAGTCAATGGTTTTGTAATCACAGTTTCCACTACCTTTCCTGTTTGACTTTCCAGCTGAGCCCTTAAAAGATCATTTTTCGCTTTCATGTATTTGTGGGCACGCTCATACGACAGTTTGTCATACTTGCATTCCTCAGTTTTTTGATCAAGTTGTTTAAAATATGACACATTTTCTTTTTCAAGTTTCACAAGAGCTTTTTCATATTTTGAAACAATTTCGGAGGTCTCAGACTGGAGTCTTTCATGATCTTCAACAGAATATGTTTGCAAAATGATGGACATAATATCAGTAGTCAGAACATCTTCGAAGAGAGAATCATTTAACTTTTCCAAAATGTTAATGTGTTCAACACTGTCATTAGCTTGCTTTACCAGGGATTTATGGTCCTTGACAAAGTCAGCTGTTTCTTTCAAAAAGGTTTGTTCAAAATAATTTACCCTTGTGTTCATGTTATTCAGCTGAGGGACAATTTCAGTGTCAAAAAACTTTTTCTGTTCAATATCAAAACTATTGAACCAGATGTTGGTTGTAATATGAGTTTTAGTTTTAACAGTCTCTTGAAGTCTCCCAATTCTAATTTTAATATCGTCTAAAATGCTTCTGGCGTCACTTGTGTTAAAAGGATTGTTTGAAGACATTTGTTCGATTTTCGAAAAAGATTTTGAGACAACTACTGGTTTTGAAACTGATTTTGAAACAGATGTTGACACTTTGTTTGAAACACTTGGTGTGGAGGAAAACGTTGATTGTTCTTTATGAGAAACAAACGAAATACCATTAATTTTGTTCCATTTGTTATAATCAATAGGTTTTATTTCCGGATGTTTTTGTTTCATTTTTGTTCTACTCTCCTCAGATAGTTCCAACGTTTCAAGCGAATCATGCACAATTATGGGTTCATGCAATGGTTTTCCATTGTTCAACACATTCCGTTCTTTCTGAGCTTTCTTGAGAAAACAAGGAGGTGAGTTACCAAGAGCCATTTTATGGGTAGTATGAAAAATCGGATTTACTTGATTAGAAAGCATATTGTTTGTCTTAGCGGAATGACCCGTTGTAAGAAGTAAATTGTCCAATTTTTTGATCATTTCATTTTTGACCAGAATCTCATCAAGAAGAGAATCTTCTCGTTTTGAAAAATCAGCAATCAACTTCTTCTTCTCTTTTTCAAGAGCAGAGTACGTTGCTTTTTGTTTAGAAAGTTGGTCATTTAATTCAGAAATTTCCTAGTTTAAAGATTTTATTTTCAAGTTCAGATTCACATCAAGTGTATCATACTTGATTTGCAATTGTTTTTCTCTTAAAACAGAATCTCGATAACCAGTTTCTAATTCTGATATTGTGTTAGTATGAAATTCATAGGCTCTAGTGTTCTCTTTGTAACTCTCAAGATCAGTGGTCAATTTAACATTCGCGGCCTTAACTTTGCGATTGACCTTACTGACTTTCTCAATTTCAATGCCACATTTATTGATTAATGATTCAAAATAAGCACGCGTTTCCTCATCGGTCTCAGTATTTTGTGCCACACAGCCTCCATTAGGATCCACATCTGGAGTTTCAGAGTTAGTATTGCTACAACTCGGATTGTCCATATATGTATCATAAGTAGGTGCTGGCGTCACAGAATTCTGTTTTTCATGAGTAAACACATCAAATATGACATTGTTATAGCATGGATCAATGATTGGTACTTCAGATATGGCATTGGCGTCATAGACAGGAGGTGCGTCCGAATCAGTGTCGTACTTAGTCTCCTGAAGATTTGCCATGAAGATGCAATTTGCATTTATTTCCTCGAGGTCTTCTAAATCATCCATAATTTCCCTAAAGTCATGTTCCTCAGCACTCAACTGAAATCCAGCTCGTTTCTTTTGTACCAACAGGATAGTTTTCTGAAGATACTCAAGATCGTTCTTGTGTGGCTTAGTGGGACAATTCCTTGCCATGTGACCCATTGCTTGACAGTTATAACACTTAATCTGATTACCCTGATTCATATTTCCATGATTCCCAACGACTGGAGCTGCAACATTCCGATTACCCACTGCTCTATTCCCAACATTCTGTCCCATCTGATTTCCAACATTCTGACCCAACTGATTACCCTGATACGGAACCGGCTGATTACCCATTCGAGATCCCGTAGCATATCCCTGCTGATTCCCATTAACTCCAACCATTTGTCCTTGATTACCCATATTCACACCCGGCTGTGCAATTTGCCTGTTGCGAGTGTTTGATGAAATCCTTTGGTTGTTGTTAGTTGGTGTGGAATAGCGACTTCGTAATGCGTTACCCAATAAAGAGTATATCTGTTGCAAGGTCGCTTCTGGGTCAGTTTCAGGATCAGTGATTCCTTGTTCCTGGTATTGTTGTTCTGTATAGAATTGTTGTTGTGGTTGTGGAATGAATTGCTGCAAGTTGTTGTTGTTGGAAGATGATGAAGCTTGTTGTTGTGTATTTACTAAAGGTTGAGTCTTTGCAATAAGTGCCAATGGATCATGATTCTTTGCCAATCTTTCTTTCCTGACTTCATTCACTTCATTTTGGTTTTGTTTCAGAAAATCATTTAGTTGATCAAAGTTCACCTGATGTAAGTCTTTTGTTTGGTTGACAATAGTGACATATCGTCCCCATTCTTCTGGTAGATTATTCAGGAACTTGATGTTTTGAACGATTGTTCTTGGTGTTAAATTGTTTCTGATTAGCTCATTCATCAAAGTGCAAAACCTTCCATAGTAGTATTCAATGGATTCTCCTGAAGTTGAAGTAAACTTTTCCCATTCAGTTAGCAGCTTGTTCTCCATGTCTTGTTGACCAATTTTTGTTCCATGACAAAGCCGTCTTACACGTTCCCACATATCGAAAGCAGTTTCACAGCTGTCTACCGCAGCAAAGATGTCTATTGGTAAACCCAGTTGGACAATATGAATTGCCATATCATCTGCATCGACTTGCTTTTGATCTTCTGCAGTGTATTCTGATTCAGTTTGAGTATGAAAAGATGGTGGGATGTCAGGAGTTCCATGGTCTTGGATTTGTCGAGGCTTGAAGGGTCCATTCTGAATGGAGTTAATCATGAGTTTTCCATTAGGTTTAGTCTTGATGTAACGGAGCATACGACTTGACCATTGAAGATAACCACCTTTTGCCAACATAGGAGGACGGTTTTCGGCACCGGCTGCATGAATGTCTTGTTGAGTTGCCATTGATGAAGGTATGTGATGATAAAGTTGATGTAGGATCGATTCAACGATAAAGGAGTAGTGATTGATGAAGTTTAAACTCGGTTGTTGTAGTGAAAATTTGGTCTAAAACTTAAAAACCACAATAACTTCTTTTCTGAGCGTTTTTAGGACTTGAAGGTTGACCCTTAGTTCATTCAGCGTGCTATTCTTCTCGATCTCACGGTCGTTTTGATAGGTAGAACGCTGAAAACGGAGTTACAGTTCAAAAGTTATAGCCGTTTGAAGTTATGAGCACAATCTTACTCGAAAACCAGTTCTTATGCGTAGAAATGAGTGCTTATGCGTAGGATCTTATGCGTAAACAGTATCTTACGCGTAACCTTAAGCTTATGCGTAGACAAAAAGTTACTCGTAAACCTTACGCGTAATTATGAAGTTATGCGTAGAGTTACTCGTAAGCTTTTAGCTAATGCGTAAACTATGGTTAAGAACCAAAAATCCTTTACACTGTCACAGCGTAAGGGATATCCACAAGTCGAAGTGTTCCACACACTTATCCAAGTGAGGGAAGCACTGAGTAACCTTTATAGCTCGAAGATTCTCCACCAAAATATTATGCGTAGAAAACTAGGGTTTTGACTTTTTGATTTCTACGCGTAAGAAATTTCCAACGATTCAAATGATTTCTTTTGCACAAAAAACCTTAAAAACACTCAAATAACACAAAAATGTTAATCAAAATCACCCAGAAAGTGTTTTAAGCTTACGCGTAGAAATGACCAATGAAACAAGAACGAGTTTAAAAACGATTTAAAACACGTAAAGTTTCGAACTTTTTGCAAAAACTAGAATCTTTAACACTATATAAACCTTAGACCATAAGAATCTTGAAGATTTAAGTGCAAAAATAAAAGTTTTATGCGTGAATCTTTAAGAACAAATACTACGCGTACGGTACAAAAAAAACTTCAACCAAAACACTCCTAAACCATTGTTAGGCGATTGATTATGCTTTATTAAAGGGGGAGTATAAAAAAAATGTTCCAAATTCATGCTTAAATCAAATCTGTTTGTCTCCCCAAAAGATTCTAAAATGTTTTTTAATCCGTTGATATCAAAAATATCACGAATATGCTATTTTTTAGGGGAAGGAGACGTGATTAAAATGTGATCAAAATTTTTTTAATGATCGTGGTTTGAATCTCAAAATGAGCTCGACTCAGACAGAACCAATGAATTGATGGGAATCAATGTCAGTAAATGTACCATCTCGAGAAACTTGTGATAGATATGCACCTTCATGGGTCTAACCTCATTTTCAAGGAGTGTTTACAACTTCAAGTTAGTTATTAGAGCTAGTTGTCACCTAAAAACTGACAATGGAACTCTTTAACTAAGCAACGTAACCGTGTCTCGTGGGGAATTGTCTATCATGAGCCGATCAATTCAAAAAGTGCGAACTCTACCCTCTATGTGCAGATTTTTGTCAAAACTTATGAGCACATGTGAAGGGGGAGTGTTTCTGAAACTATAAAACTCTCAGAGTGTCCCAAACATGTTTTCAATTATAAACACTCTGAAAGATTTTCAAGAAAAATGGTTTTATGGCAACAATAGGACAATCATGGAGTTATAAGGTGACTAAGGATAGGTAATTCGTCCTATGATCCGCCAGAGCCGGAGGGATCTACCCAAGGACAATACCCATAGTTAGTATTAGAAGTCCTCAGGTATGATTGAAAAAGGAGTAAAGTGAGAAAGGAGAAAGAAGGGGTTGAAGAATTAAAAAGAAATGTAATGAGAAAGGGTGAAAAGAAATAGCCCTCCATATTCAACCTTAGGGCAGAAACCGGGTTCAATACATATGCTACTGGTTGTCACTAGTTGACACTGGTATTGAAGACAAAGACGTCATGGACCCTGTGACGCACTGCACTAAACCTTCTAGCCACTCAATTCCTCTCAAAAGGATTTGTTTCATTCTAACAGGGAACCCTACATAATCTATCGACTTTCTATTAGAGATCGTTGATATTGAAGAAGGAGACCCTCTCCCTAGTCTCCGCTCAGGAAAACCAAAATGCACTATCGAGTCTAGAGCCACGAGATTCATCAAAAGATCTCATAGGAACACATGACATGACATCGCTTGTTGTTCATCAATAAGGACACAAGTGATATATTCTAGAGTCCTACGCAGATCTTAGCAATTTGCCAGAACATTTATGAGAAGTTTCACAATTGTGATTCTTCAGTGATTGAATGGAAATTCCTGCCAGGGTCAATATCAAACAGCCCTGACAGTAGGTCACTTCAGTAATTCTTAAGGATTACGCTTAGTGTGTCTCAAACGGTCTACAGTCGTGAAGTGATGCTTCGGTGTACTTCAGCGACTCATCTGAATTGTTGATATACTTCGGTATATCGTGTTATCCTTCTTGAAGGACTCCAGTTCAGGAACGGCCTCTGTGAGAATTAGAGACGTGTTTTCACACTATGCTGATAACACCCTCGAAATTTGAACTTGTAAGTGCTGGAACCCGTTTATCACTGACATATTCTTATGCATGTACTGATGATCGTTCCTGAAGGAGAGACCGCACCATCTTACCATGCTCATACCAACAACACATGAAAGTTATCATCAAAATCAGAGGATACTCAAAGCTAAAATGATTATTCGTCAATGTCAAAGAATTTACAGAGTTTAAAGACTCGAGAACTACATCATTGGTAACCAAAAGACAAATAGAAGTGTGAGCATGGTGGAGAAAGAAGTGGAGAATAACGTAGAGACACCTAACCAAAGAAGTTGACAAAGCATTACCATGGCTCTGATACCAATTGTAGGACCTTACTTTTATCAACCTTATCACAAACCCAACACAAGTATCACCACGTGAAACATACGCTACGGGTAGAACACGTTCAACTTACAAACACAAACGTAAAGCTTAGAAGAAAGAAAAGATAAGAAAGATGGTGACTTGATGTTTATAAACAAACCGTGTATATGTGAAGAGAAAGATAAACACAATAAAGATAATGTTTATTGCAAAGAAGAACACACACACACACACTTTCAAGCACACCCCTCAAATGAGACTTTGAGGGGTTTATATATGTGGAATACATGAAAACCTAAAAGGCTTTCCTATGGGCTTCGTTGGACTTGGATTGGGCTTGGGGTTCTTAAGCTTATACACAGCTAACATACCCTAAAGTTTAACCAATTAGCTTAGCCCAATCCACGAGCCCGTTGACTATTCTAGCACGATATCTAACACACGATACAAAGTTCCTAAATGTGAATGACCATCACTTCTAATAAAACTATTAAGGCTAACACAACTAATGCTTGAAGCTTAGACACCACTATAATCTTCTAGCTTAAGTTATGTTTAGGTTTAATCTCGTCGAAACGTTCGAGGAGATGATAGAACATGAAACGTTGGTCTTCTCGTACTTCATGTATCAAACTTTCAACATGTTGACAATGATAGCAATCTTTGTCATTGCTAGGTAGTGGTGGTGGATGAAATGAAGTGGCTTGATTCAAAGGATCAATTGAAGCGGTTTGAGGAGCCTCGAATGATGGAGGGATTGGTGGAGGTCCATTTAAGAATGGTTCAATCAAGAATGATGATGGTGGTAAAGAAATGTCAACTTCCATATAGTCGGGTGGTTGACTTTGATGATTTATAGTCCAAATGAGATTATATGATAGAAATGGCGAAAAGGAAGCCGGAGCAAGTGTTGACTCAACACCTTGATTTTGAATCATTGTTCCTCCTAATGAGGAGAATGTTGTCGGCGGAAGCGGATGAGACGGCCTAGGTGGCAAGTCCTCTAAATTGTAGAGGTGAGGTGATGATTGTGGGGATGTAAAAGAGATAGCTCTAGGAACCAAAGGTGATGGTTTAGTGGAGATTATATTGTTTGGCCTAGGAGGTATGGTTGTGTTTGGTATAGGTAGTTTTGTGGGTACTATCCTTTTAGGAATTGGTTTGATTGGATGATGAAGGTTTCTATCATTTGTTGATTTGACCGGAGATGATTCGGTTGAAGAGATTTCGTGTACAACACGAGCCCTTTTGATGGGTGGTTCTTTGGTGGATAAGTTGTTACTTGGGGTTTTTCTCATGATGAGATGATTTCAAGAGGTTGCAAAAGCTGAAAGTTAGGATGAGAGTGATGACTATGGAGGTCCTAACAAGGTGGTTTATAAACCAAGAGATTTGGAAGGTGCATTTAAGCCTTAAGCCACTAAGATTCATTGGAATGTGATGATTAGCATGCACAAGAGTCAACTACAGAGGTTGTGCTGTTCTAGGAACTCATTTAAGATGAGATGGAGTGTTTGAGTTAGGAAGATGAGTTGAAATGATTATTTTAGCAAGATTTGTCATAGAATGTCATCCGGATCCCACGGTTCCCTTCTCAGAGGGATCCGTCTAGGCTAATCCTAGGGATCCGGCGTTCAACAGTTATGAAAGAGTGGAAATGATGTTTCTAAGATCCTGGACTTATATCATCTTGAGTGTTTCAGTCCTCCTAAGTATTTTAAATGAAGGGGTGCTTAAGTGTTTGAAGGCAATGAGTGTTGTAGCTAATGATTGTCTTTTATGGAAGGATTTGGAACTTTCAAAAGTACCAATGGATGAGCAAGGATGACACTAAAGATGTCAATTGAAGTTAAATGAAACTAAATGATCCTAGAGATCAGGTTGTGTCTTAGGATAGTGTTTTGGAAGATATCCTAGAAGCTTTGAGATAGGAAAACTAGATTTTGATCAACTTTGATCAATTTTGAGGTGAGGATGATTAATGAGCAAATATGCCATAATCGAAAGATTTCTAAGGCTTAGATATGAGGAATCATATGAGATATGATGTGTGAGTTTTGAGAGCGGAAGAGTGATGGATTAAGAAATGAAACGATAGATCAATAAACGTCCTTGAGTATGACCTATGTGAAATGTGAGTAGAGAAGATCTTCCTATCTTGATAAGGACTTAATTTTCCTTAAAACACTATGTTTAGCTTAGTGTGAGGTGTTCTAAGGATGTGTTTGAAATATAATGCTTGCAATTGCATTTTCTGTCTCACGGATCCCACGATTCCCTAAAAGTAGGGATCCGTCTAGTACAACATTTGGGATCCGTCTATCTGCTAGGCAGAACCTTTACCAAAGGTATGCAATGATCTTGACAATGCATTATATCTCAATGGTAGTCTAAAGGGAGTTCTAAGATATCAATTGTAAAATCTTTTATTTCATAAAAGAAATTGGATTACATTTAATAAAGCACGAGTACAAGAGAATTGATCCTATTTTGGAGTACTAAGTTGCTTAAGTGTTTTCGCTAGATGGATCATCAAAAGGTTGATGAGTGTTGACGGATATAGGAATGAAGAACGTCTTCATGAGGGAAATGTTCAGCGGTTCCATCATCTTGTTCACAAGTACGTACAACGGACTTTGAAATTAAGGATGAAAGTGCATGACATTGTGATAGAGGCATGTCAAGAACATTCCGTATGGAATAAGTTTATTCTTGGAGCCTTGAAGGTTTGCAATTCGCCTTGCGAAGAAGTAGGCGAGATTGTATGGTTGTTGTGTTAGCAAACAGTACAACATGTGAGCACAACAAGCGGGAAGAATTTCTCGATTTCCCCTAAGACTCCAAACATTCTCACGCAAGATGAGTGCAAGAGGCTTGTACTCTTCTCGGATGTCTCGTGTGAAGATAATGTTTGGATCGGAGTAATATGGTCGAGGTTTGCATATAATGCGATGTAAATCTTCTGGGGAGGGTATGTGTGAGGAATATGGACTATTTTCTTCACGAAAGTTGAAGAGAGAATCAAGTGACCAATCTTCGGTGAAGGCACATTGTCCATGGTTTGGAATTCGGAGGATGTGAGCAAAATGCCCAAGGCTTAAAGTAAATTTTTGATTTTTGATATAAAACCAAAGAGATAGAGAGCGATCCTCGTTACGAACGAGTTCCACTTGGCGGAAGAATTCCATTATGAACCTTGGACATATCTTCTCGTTGATATCAAGAAGACATTCTAGTCCTATGGCTCGGAAGGAGGTATTGATACCTTCTTCGAATTGTAGAGAGGTGTCTACAATTCGCCCTTCATGGAAGTGACGGTTTTCGAGATTATTGAACCCACGGACATGATTGCCGGGTGTGTTGGGTTCGAGAGAGATGATCGGAGTGTAGACGCTAGTGAGTGAAAAATCAAACTCATATTCATGCGTCATAGTTGAATCTAGAGAAAAGACGAGTTAATAGAAAGTGATGATTGTAGTTAACCAATGATTATCTAACGTTTTTATTAGATTTTTATTAACAATGGTTTTTACCAATAGAAACACTTAACTTTCTTATTATTTTGACACATTAGTGAAGTATTACTTTTTAGAAGAAAAGTAGTTTTTAATTTGCATGACAAACTGTTTTCCAGTAGGACGGATCCCACGGTTCCTTTTCAAAAGGGATCTGGCTAGTATAACTTCCGGGATCCGTGGATCTGTAGTAACAGAACCATTTTTGATAAAAACATAGGTTTTACGGTTTTTATACCACAAAGTATGTTTTATCCTACATTTTCTTTTAGCATGCATACATGACTTCTAATGTATCACGAAGGAGTATAAAATATATAGATAAAAAAGAGATAAACACATTATGATAAAAATAACATAGATAAACTAGATTATTAATAATATTGCATTTCAATACTTAGGATGATACAAAGGATTGGGTATATAACCCCAATATAGATTAACAACACAAAGTAAATGTCTCCGTATGTGAACTTCATCATAGGGAACACAAGTGCGATGAGTGTCAGGGCGATGAGCACGAGTGCGATGTAAACCATGTTGATGACAGATCTTCTTGGTTTCGGATGAGATGGGATGAGGAGGAAGATGAAGTTTTTTTGAATGAGAGGGAATTTTTGAAATTGGAAAATTTGAAAAAATGAGGATTGAAAAAGTGGGCGTCGAGTGGGTTTATAAATAGGGAAGGAGGAATTTTTGAAATTCGTGTTCTTGTTTTATTATAGGATTAAAAGAAATAAAACATAAGCTCTACATACTATGACTATAGACGAGAATAACAAGTATGTGAGAAAAAGGCTTCCTAACGAAGCTACATGTAAATCATGTGTAAACACAAAAATCTACTCAAATAAAAGCCTAACAAATAACACTAATATACTAAACTAATATCATTTAGATATAAGTGGAAAGTCATATCTCGAATGCACTTAGGAATATCTTTACAAATGACAAATGTCACTTAGACGATTCCCGCTCCTTTGCGTTTAAGATACCTTCTTAAGGAAGGTATTCATGTTACCAAGCGACTCCTAAAGCTTGGCGGGTATGAGCTTTGACTAATCAACATCACAAAAAAGATTAGTGCAATTAAGTGAAAAGATAAAAAAAATGTTGTTATCAAATCAACCTCCAAACATATCGTTTTTGAAAAACATGGTGTTTGTTTTTATGAAAAACCTTCTTTGTAGTTTTCAATCAAAGACATAATTGAATTAATGAAGTAAAACACTTATCTTGATGTAAGATAGGGTTTGGAACTCTAAAATACTGTACAAGACAGCCTTGGTTCGGTTTAGGTTTTTACTCCAAAAGACTACACACCAATACTGAAAAATTCGGATTCTATATATAAGATTACATATGCGATGGTGTCACCTTATGTTTTGTGACGCCGTTGGTTCGCCGTCATTAGGGTTTCTTCTTGGCCACGTTAGACTTGCGACGGCATCACCTTGTGCTTGTGACGCCGTCCTCTTCAGCTTCTGACGCCGTCTGGATCAAATCTAGGCTGTCTGAGTTGATACGGCCTACTCTTTTAAAGGCTGACAACGTCACTTGAAAATATGGATTTTGGCTTCTGTACCGTCACAAAATGCTCCGACGGCGTCACGTATAAGCTGTGACGCCGTCACCTTATCATTCAGCAGCTTGAGCGTCTCGATTCTTGACTTTGGCCATTTTCTTCGTATATTCGCGCCTTTTCATCCAAATAAGTGCCATTACAGCAATTTGCCTTCAAGAGACCTAAAAAGTGAAAAGGAACGATATTAAGTAATAACGGATACAAAAGTGATCAAATAAGGGCTTAAACGACCCCTCAAAAAGGTACATTTTAAAACCTTATCAGCCTTCGACCAATGAACTACCCTTTTCCATTCTATAATTTATCCCGCACCCAAAAAGGTACGTCTTTCCTTGTTACCCTTAGATACCATCATGAATGTGTTTGTGCGAGAACTTGCATCAAGAGTCCGTGGACCCAAGACATCACGTATGACAGCCATATGTACACGCAAGTTAGTCTCTCCTTTTCTCGTTGTCAAAATAACCCTTGTTGTGTCGTCATTATGGTACGATAGAAGCATCCATTGAAACCTTTGAACCTACTGTTAGTGTGATCTCGTATCAACGTATGAAGAACGAGTTAGTCACTTGTTTTTTAGCCCATTTCCGCCCCACCTTTTCCCTCGATACCATTAATGACCTATAGCCCTTTCCGGTTTTATTCTCATATCGAGTGAATTGTCAAAATACCATAGGTCCCCCGGATTTTACAATGAAACAAATGTCTTCCTCGCCTCGCCATAAAAAGAGACCATGGAGTCCTCCTTGCAACAAGTATGAAAAACATGTTTTCACTTTCCATAGGGTGCGCTTGGTTGTAGCAGTTGGGCCAGAGCTCATTCTTTTCTTTTGTCAGCCTACTTGAGCCCACATTGCAGCCCATCTTCCCCCCCCCCCCTTGTAACCTGTCGCTTCAAGTACATGTCGAATCCTCCAAAGAAAAACTGAACTCGTTAAACCTTTATGAAAACATGTGTCAAATTTGTATAGACCGAATCTCAATTATATAAACGAAACTTATATTTTTCTATATAATACGCTATAATTTCATATTCTTAGGATAATAAATAAGAACCATTTTGAAACAACGACCTTATAAACTATGATAACTTGTATTAATGAAACGTGGATTTTGACATTTATAGATACATTGCAATGGAGGAACTACTACCACACTACACCAACGACTAATCCCAAAGGAGATCTACTCCTTTACAACATCATCAAGGATATCAATATCCTTGGATCCTATACTAGTCTATCTTGTACATCGAAACACATCATATCGATTGTACATCTAAGGCACCTTTCACTAATACCTTTGACTAGATCTACAAGACACCTTTCACTAATGTCTTGTGTCTTCACTTCTAAGCACCTTTCACTAGTGCTTCCTTGTCTTGACTTCTAAGCACCTTTCACTAATGCTTCTTTGTCTTGACTTCTAATCACCTACCACAAGTGCTTATCCTATAGACGATAGATACCCTTCACTAATATCTTCGTCTTGACACTTGAGACATCTTTCACTAATGTCTTCAACACTACACTTCTTTGAAGAAAGAAAGGAATCATCAACAAGAGGACTTCAGTAGCCTTGATGATGAGGAAGCATAGCAACTCATGGACTTGAGCTTGCTTGACTTCAAAGGTGGTGATCTTGCCTTTAAGAGGAACCTAAAAGATCACACAAAAACAAAACTACAAACATAGATCTCTACGATCTAAGGTTAGTGAGATCTAACTCAGGGGAGAAAGTGTGTTAGAAAGAGGTTTGAAAAGGGTGAGAAATAATGAAGAAATGGCTCACTATTTATAGGCAAATTTCCTCACTGTTCCCACGGATCCCTTTCACTTGGGATCCGGCTAGCACAAAGCTAGGGATCCGTGGAACGCTCCTCTTTACCCATGGGTATTTTTGGTTATGGGTCATGGGTCATGGGTTATGGGTTGATCCATGGTTTTATTTCTAGATACAATGTACCTTAAGGATACATTGAACTTAGTTAAGTGATATATATAAAACCATGGGTTATGGGTCAAAACCATTTGCTAGTTTTTATCTATTTAGTATATACTTGTTTTTACCCATTTTGGTATATACTTGTTTTTACCCATTTTAGTATACTTAGCTTAAGTATGTGTTAACTCAATATGTAAACACTAGTTGTTGTACATATATATCTAAATCATAGAATCACTTATACTTGTTAAGCCAATATGTAAACACTAGTTGTTGTACATATATATATATATATATATATATATATATATATATATATATATATATATATATATATATATATATATATCTAGATAATAAAATCACTTATACTTGTTTTAGTGTTTTATGTGAAAATGTGACTATGTTAGAAAACTATTAGTTCAAACCATTTACGTATTTTATTTGTTTCGTTAATATGATTTTACTTTTGTTATCGACAAAACATTAGAAGATCGTAAAATATAAATAAACGTTTTTACGGCTTATTTGTATTAACAATCTGCCCCTTTTTGTTGATGACAAAACATAAATTTTTTTTAAGGAAAAACTAAAATTCGTAAACGTTTGAATTTGTTGTTTTTACTTTCTTCTCCCCCTTTTTGTCGAAACAAAAAGTGTTTGAAGAAAAGCAACACATTGTTTTTAAGAAAAACATGTGAAAGAAAAAAAATAAAAAAGAAATAAAGAGCAAGTAACGGGAATAGATCTCGTCTTTGCTCCCCCTTGACGAGTCCATCCCTTTGTAAGGGCGTCAAGAAAGTAATTCTAATCTAGATCATTTGCAACTAAGTTTGCAAAGAATTTCGTCTAAGAGACGAGTGTGCTCCCCCTATATGATTGCAACTTTGCAATGGGAAGCCATGAAAAATAAATCTAGTATTGCAAGTAATTTGCAATGTATTGTTTTGACATAAAGCTCCCCTAGCTTTAGGATGTCAAAGTCTTCATGTGTGAATTGAAATACTCCAAAACAAAGGTTAGAAAGCAATTATAATTCACAATTTCCTGCAAATGTGATGCAAGTTACTAGTAAAATAGTTTCCTGTCTTCACGGATCCCGCGGTTCCCTCCTAGTAGGGATGCGTCTAGGCTATTCTGAGGGATCCGTATCAGCTGATCAAATTCAGCAAGGGTGAAATAACAAATAATGTTATCACATAAATGAGATATGAAAACAAAGTAATCATATGCTCAACAAAATAACAAGTAGCATGTAATTCCATTTAATAAAACAAGAGTTATGATATACATGACTCAAAAATAAGAAAATAGACAATACATAACTAGGAATTTCTTAGACCAACTTGTAGGACCTTACTTTTATCAACCTTATCACAAACCCAACACAAGTATCACCACGTGAAACATACGCTACGCGTAGAACACGTTCAACTTACAAACACAAACATAAAGCTTAGAAGAAAGAAAAGATAAGAAAGATGGTGACTTGATGTTTATAAACAAACCGTGTATATGTGAAGAGAAAGATAAACACAATAAAGATAATGTTTATTGCAAAGAAGAACACACACACAGACACTTTCAAGCACACCCCTCAAATGAGACTTTGAGGGGTTTATATAGGTGGAATACATGAAAACCTAAAAGGCTTTCCTATGGGCTTCGTTGGACTTGGATTGGGCTTGGGGTTCTTAAGCTTATACACGGCTAACATACCCTAAAGTTTAAACAATTAGCTTAGCCCAATCCACGAGCCCGTTGACTATTCTAGCACGATATCTAACACACGATACAAAGTTCCTAAACGTGAATGACCATCACTTCTAATAAAACTATTAAGGCTAACAATCTCCCCCTAAGGGGTGGTCATTCAAATGATGCTCCACTTGATTAGGTCTTTACTTTTCTCGAGCAAGAACTTTGTGTGTAGATATTGAATAGTCTTGATTCTTTGTTCCTTCATGCTTTGTGATCAGTTAATGTGGTATAGAGCCATGGTAATGCTTTGTCAACTTCTTTGGTTAGGTGTCTCTACGTCATTCTCCACTTCTTTCTCCACCATGCTCACACTTCTATTTGCCTTTTGGTTACCAATGATGTAGTTCTCGAGTCTTTAAACTCTGTAAATTCTTTGACATTGACGAATAATCATTTTAGCTTTGAGTATCCTTTGATTTTGATGAGAACTTTCATGTGTTGTTGGTATGAGCATGGTAAGATGGTGCGGTCTCTCCTTCAGGAACGATCATCAGTACCTGCATAAGAATATGTCAGTGATAAACGGGTTCCAGCACTTACAAGTTCAAATTTCGAGGGTGTTATCAGCATAGTGTGAAAACACGTCTCTAATTCTCACAGAGGCCATTCCTGAACTAGAGTCCTTCAAGAAGGATAACACGATATACCGAAGTATATCTACAATTCAGATGAGTCGCTGAAGTACACCGAAGCATCACTTCATGACTGTAGACCGTTTGAGACACACTAAGCGTAATCCATAAGAATTACCGAAGTGACCTGCTGTCAGGGCTGTTTGATGTTGACCCTGGCAGGAATTTCCATTCAATCACTGGAGAATCACAATTGTGAAACTTCTCATAAATGTTCTGGCAAATTGCTAAGATCTGCGTAGGACTCTAGAATATATCACTTGTGTCCTTATTGATGAACAACAAGCGATGTCATGTCATGTGTTCCTATGAGATCTTTTGATGAATCTCGTGGCTCTAGACTCGATAGTGCATTTTGGTTTTCCTGAGCGGAGACTAGGGAGAGGGTCTCCTTCTTCAATATCAACGATCTCTAATAGAAAGTCGATAGATTATGTAGGGTTCCCTGTTAGAATGAAACAAATCCTTTTGAGAGGAATTGAGTGGCTAGAAGGTTTAGTGCAGTGCGTCACAGGGTCCATGACGTCTTTGTCTTCAATACCAGTGTCAACTAGTGACAACCAGTAGCATATGTATTGAACCCGGTTTCTGCCCTAAGGTTGAATATGGAGGGCTATTTCTTTTCACCCTTTCTCATTACATTTCTTTTTAATTCTTCAACCCCTTCTTTCTCCTTTCTCACTTTACTCCTTTTTCAATCATACCTGAGGACTTCTAATACTAACTATGGGTATTGTCCTTGGGTAGATCCCTCCGGCTCTGGCGGATCATAGGACGAATTTCCTATCCTTAGTCACCTTATAACTCCATGACTGTCCTATTGTTGCCATAAAACCATTTTTCTTGAAAATCTTTCAGAGTGTTTATAATTGAAAACATGTTTGGGACACTCTGAGAGTTTTATAGTTTCAGAAACACTCCCCCTTCACATGTGCTCATAAGTTTTGACAAAAATCTGCACATAGAGGGTAAAGTTCGCACTTTTTGAATT
>BPTQ01000002.1:20058935-20157452 GCA_019973895.1 Chrysanthemum seticuspe
CTTTTCGTCATACATCTCGACTAGCTTCTCAATTCCCCTAGAGAATGATCAACCCCCTGGGCTTACCCATACTACACTGCAACGATTAGGTACACTGCCTAGTGGGTTGTAAAGCTTTCTCGCGGAAAAGGAAGTCTTTCGACCCCGAACCACGCATCATTTCCTTAGCTCAATAAACCTTAAGAATCTGCTTGCCTATTGAACATTATTTCCTGGTGTTACCATGGGAGGTCTGTTAAGAGAACCTGCTTCATGGATTGATTGTTGACTGGTGAGGGCTTCACATATTTGTTCAAACCAATGTGGTTGCTTTGGAGTGATACTAGGAAATGGTTGTTGCTGAGGGTATTGTTGTTACTGCAGGTGCTGGAAAAATTGTTGTGGTGAAGGTTGTTGTAGTTGATTGAATTGCTGTTGCTGAGGGAATTGTCGTTGCTGAGGAGGTTGTTGTTGCTGATGGTATTGTTGAGGAAAATAGTTGAAATACGGTGTTTAAGACATGATACTTGTGTTGTTATGTTGGATCTTGTAGATGATTGATAAGTGAGTTGAGATGCAAGTTCAATGTTTGACTCAAGTTCGATGAAGTTGACTAAACCCAAGTTCGATGAAGTTGTTTTTGTCCAAGTTTGATGAGTTCCATGTTCTATAAGTTCCAAGTTCGATAAGATAAAATTACTTGTGCCTAAGTTCGATAAAGTCAAGTTCGATGGCCAAATAAGATACCAAATTCGATAAGTTCAAACTAGATATCAAATTCGATAGTTCAAACTTGAAGTTCGATATATCTATCTAACTTGTCCAAGTTAGAAGATTTTCCTTAGTCGAAGTATTCCACAGGCTTATCCAAGCAAGGGAAGTACTGAGTGAAGAAACTTTGAAATTCTTGAAGTTCGATAACCAAGTTCGATGAAACCCTAAAATATAACAAGTTCGATGAAACCCTCTTCCAAGTTCGATGGATGGACTATTTTTTTAGAAATCAATTTTATGACAAACTACAAGCTTTGAAACAGTTTTTTCTTATCAAAAACTCTTAAAAACACTTAAATATCAAGAAAGTTTCAAACTTTATTGTTTTTAAAGATTTATATGGAAGTTTGATAAAACGTACGAATAAGAAAACTACTTAAAACTTGATTTTTAAACTAAAAGTCACGAACTTTATGCTAACAACTAAGCTTCTAAACACTATAGAATTCTTAAAACTTTCCAAGCTTTAAGAATAAGTGCTAGAATAAAATATTGTAGCTTTGTGTGAACAAAAAACAACTCGTATGAATAAATAGTAATCGTTTTGCGCCAAAATACTCTAACCAAACATTAAATTGCGATTGATACCACTTGTAGGTTCCCAAATATGTAAAATAACACAAGATATCTAGTGAGAGAGAGTATAGAGAGAGAAAGAGATGGTAGGATTAATGAGAAACATAATAAAAAAGAGTGGTATTGCAAATGAATCAACCAACCTCATATGTGAGGTTTACAAGTGCTTATATAGTGCATAAGCTAGGGCAACGCCTAGCCATTGTGTTTCTAGAATAGTCCTAAGGCCCATGAGCTTACTACATAGACCTTAAGTTAAATACATACATATAAGCCCATAATTATAACAACCTAATACATAAACTAATGACCGACACTTTATATTGATTACACGTAATCCCAAAAAAATGTAATCATTGGGTTGCTTTTTTATTTGTTAAAGATTAATGATTGTTGCCCCAAATCTGTTATTGTGAACCTATGATTATGATTAAAGATTAATTATTTTTATTGTTCCGATTTGTTTTTTGGGTAAAAATTAGGGATTATATGATTTGGAGATGAATAATGCTTGTTTTCAAATATTGTGGTTTGAGGATGAATAATGATTTTGATTAAAGGTTAATTTTAATGGAGATTGGTTTTGATTTTCGTTTAGGGTTTAGGGTTTTGATTACACGTGTCGAATTTTAAAGAATTTTGAGAGGGAGATTGCTTTTAGAAAACCCTGTTTTATATAGTTAGTAGATATAAAGGAAAAATCAAAAAGTGAAAATTAAAAAGTTGATACTAAAAAAGGAAATGTTCAAAAATATGTTTCAAAAGTAAACTATTAATAGTTTAATACATATCAAAAACCGGGTTGACCCAAGACGCTTCAAACCCGGCGGGTTGACCCGGTTTAATTTGACCCATTTTTTCGACCCATCCCGTTGGGTTAACCCGGTTTAAATTTACCCATTTTTGGCTGGAACGGTTCAACCGGGTTTCAAAACATTATGTTTAATCCCAAAATCCTCAAACTTTTAGTATTTTTCGTTTATAACTCATAACTTTTTTTATCACTAAAACTATCTGCCGCTATACAATCTCGCTGTTATTCAAAGGTACTTGTCTAGTTATTTATAAAGCAAATTTGTTATTCTTGAAACTTAAAAAAAAAGTAAAGTGATTTGCCTAACCTACCCTTGATTAAAAAAAGGTAACAATATCTACCAATAATTAATATTTATATACTATTTAATCCTCAAACTTTTATCATTTTTCGTTTATGATAAGGTTTTAAAATGTACCTTTTTGAGGGTCGTTTAAGCCCTTATTTGATCACTTTTGTATCCGTTATTACTTAATATCGTTCCTTTTCACTTTTTAGGTCTCTTGAAGGCAAATTGCTGTAATGGCACTTATTTGGACAAAAAGGCGCGGATATACGAAGAAAATGGCCAAAGTCAAGAATCGAGACACTCAGGCTGCTGGAACTGAAGGTGACGGCGTCACTGCTTAACTGCGACGCCGTCGGAGGATTTTGTGACGGCTCAGGAATGAAATTCCTTATTTTCAAGGGACGGCGTCAGGCTTTAAAAGAGTAGGCCGTCGCAACTCAGACGGCCTAGATTTGATCCAGACGGCGTCAGAGATTGAAGGGGACGGCGTCACAAGCACAAGGCGACGCCGTCGCAAGACTAACGTGGCCAAGACGAAACCCTAATGACGGCGATCCGATGGCGTCACAAAACAAAAGGTGACGCCGTCGCATATGTAATCTTATATATAGCATCCGAATTTTTTAGTATTTGTGTGTAGTCTTTTGGAGTAAAAACCTAAACCGAACCAAGGCTGTCTTGTACAGTATTTTAGGGTTCCAAACCCTATCTTACACCAAGATAAGTGTTTTACTTCATTAATTCAATTATGTCTTTGATTATTTGTGTGTATGCTTGCATGTTCTCCATGTCCGGCTAATTTACTTGTGTGTTTGCTTAGGGAATATGAAACTTAATTATTGAATATTGATTGGTTGTCTCTTATCTTAATTGTTAATGATCTAGTAATGCGATAGGTCATTCGTTGTGTACTTAATGCTTGATTAATCTTTGTGAACCTTAGGTTATAGCACTTAGAGTGGTTGTAAGCTAAACCATCCAAAGAGGCCTTAGAGTTAGAGTTTATAATCCCTAGTGGGACTTTGTAGACGAGACCCTTTGGTAACTTCAAAGAGTTAGGGATAAACGCATACCCTACGAGTTTAGACACACAACGCAATTAGGAATAAGGACGTGACAATTCAACCATCAATAAGAGATAATTAAGGAGTAATAAAACCTAAGTAAACACATCTTTAAACTATCATACGAGCACACAATAATTAGACATAGACTACATACACCTTAGATTAGATAATTAGATAAGTAGAGTAATCGGTAACAATACCAACCCCCAAATCCAAACCCCGAGATTCGTACTTTTCCATTTCCAAAAAAAACATAAAAAAAGATAAAAAATAATCTTCCTCAACCCCAACCTTAGCGTAGTAACTTCTCACTAGCATTCCTATTCCCCTAGAGAACGATATCAATACCCGTGGCTTACCCTAATACTACACTACAACGATTAGGTTCACTGCCTAGGGTGTTATAAAACTTGCTCAAAGAAAAGGAAGTTCCTTTGACCCCGAACGACGCGTGTAGCGTTATTAAGTTTTTGGCGCCGCTGCCGGGGAATAGAATAGCTAGTTAGTAGTCCACCTCGTTTAGGTTTCTTTGCTTGATTCCTATCAAGTAAATTTTTCTCAATTTTTTAGCTTTCTCATAGTCTATCCCCCTTCTTCGTGACCTTTTTTCGTAACCATTTTCATTGACTATTCCGTTAGCCGTTATGGAGAACGTGAATCTGCCAAAATTTTCACCCAATCGACGAAATCCACTACATAATCTACCCTTTCCACTCCAAAATGAGATCTTGAGGTTCCAGCAACATCATGATGAATCCTTTCCTGAGGCGTGGACTCGAATTAAATATTTATTACATAAAGTCCTTTATCATGGTCTTGATTTACTGTTTCCACTACAATTCTTTTACACTCGTATCGCCCACGAAACCCAGATGAGACTTGACTATGTAGCGGATGGGGATATTTGGGGACGTGGTGTTCGAGATGCATGGGAAATCTTTGAGATTCACGCCCAATTTAGAAGTGGAACATGGGACCCAAAAAACGAATTTTTAGACCTATTTTCAATTTGGAAACTTCGATCGGAAAGGTTGTTTAGGAAGGAGATGATTAGAGTTGAGGTACCAAGGTGCATGTCATGGTTAGGCGCTACCACAGTACAAAATGAATACATAGGTGATCTTGATAAGATGGAGGATAGAGTAGAAAATCCAATCCCATCGGATACCCCACAAGTCCTACCATCACTTGAGAAACACACACCGCCTATGACTTACCCGGAAGTAGTAGAAGAAACTATAGGAACCCCAATAAAGGTATAACCTTTGGACCGACCACAAGTAGAGGATGTAGGTTTGAACACTTATAGTGATTACCTTTCTCTTAGTCCTAAGGAAGTTCCTAGTTTTGATGAACCGGAGCCGAAACCCTTACCCAATTTTCCGTCCTTAGATGTGAATCTAGGAATTGAATTAGGCCCCAATCCACCCATCCAAACAAATAGTCCGGGAAGTTGCATGATAAAGGTAGTAAACTCTAGGCCATGTAGAGTGGAAGCTAATATTGGAGTAACCCATGACCTTACACACTTATATCACCCATTCATGGTTGATAACAAGAAATATTATGGGTTTAAACCGGGTTTATTAGGTCAAGATGGATCCTTAACTAAGAATCTTTTGAAGTTGATAGAAGATGATCCATTTTTAAGAGAGAGATTTGATTCACCCACTACACCAATAGAACTAGGTAAGGTTATAATGAATGGAGCACACTCCTTTGAGCATATAAATCACCCATCACCCTCTCCTCATGTAGCAAATTTCCACCCTAAGGGTGTGTATTGCTACTATCACCCGCACTTAAACTTAAGTGTAGGGAAAACCTCCCCTTTATCCGTTAAATAAGGGTAGAGTCAGGCTCGTGACTCGAACAAAAACAAGCGCTTCTTGGAAGGTAACCCATGTGTATTTGTTTTTCATTTTCATTTGTGTGTCGTATATCTTTTATTAATTGTTTATTCTCATGTTTGAATTTGTAAAAATGCTTTATTTTGTCTTTAACCTCGTCTTAATTACATATAAAGGTATTTTAAATAAGGGATAAGTGTAGGGAGGATTACACGCGTTTTCAAAGAACCGTAAACATGAGAATAGCAATTCATTAAAAGATATATGTGTGTGTTTGTTCGAGTCAAATGCTTGTATCGAGTCATAATGGATGTTTTGCAGAAATTTTTCCAGATTCTAAAGACATAAATTTTCCAGAATTTTTTCCAGAAAATCGCAGACCAGTTTTTGTCAGGATAACCTGACGGCGTCAGGATTGCAACCTGACGGCGTCAGGAAGGAGTAAAAACAACAGATTACTTTTTTCTCGTTTTTTGAGCTACTTATGAATTTTTGGAATTTTCCAGGTCTTAATTTTCCAGAAATTCTGTAAACATCCACTCCACAAGCATTTTATCCTAGTTTAGTAGAGTCTTATATATATTATTACCGCCGATTTTACGCGAAGGTTTCGTTTGTTTTCTTCAAATGTGCAGGTTTTATTTATCAAGAAGAAGAAATAAAAGATTGGAAGGAGCTTTTCACGCACATATTCTTCTTGGGAAGGATTTAACCACTACTTTACACACGGATCCTACCGAGCTAATCAGGGGAGTACTAGTTTCTTTCGTTTTTAATTACCTTCTATTATCATAACTTTGATACTTTCGGGGAACATTGGGGACAATGTTCAGTTTAAATGTAGGGAGGGAAAATAAAACGGGAACTTTGAAACTATGCTTATCCTTGATTATTTTGTTTGTCCAATTGTATTTGTGTAATAAACCATGAGAAAATGTCGGTTAGGGTAATTTTGGCACCAAATTTAAAAATTTTCATGACATATAGGAGTGGGTCATTAGTCTTAACAAAAGCGTCTCATGGATAGGAAGTTGCATGACTAGCACAAAAACCCTTTACCACCTAAATTCCACCCAAAATGTGAGGATCGCCCTTAGATTAGTAGGAATTAAAGCATTCATCTTCAATGCTTAGAGTGTGAACCGGTAGTATATTAGATTCTAGAACTTGTTTTGTGATGCATTCCGAGATCGCTAGTAAGACTACACTTGTGTAGTTAGGAATAACTAAATGATAAGAGGCATTAGGATAACCCTTGTTTGATACCCGTAATATAATTACTTCTTCCACATCGGTTGAGTAATTCCCCCACACCTTTGCGTTGTACTCATCTTTAGTACACGATACCCCTAGTTAACCCCATAGAGCCTATCCTTTTCGCGGTTCTCGTGATGTTTCGGTTTTTCCGGAATATCAATGAAGAGCATTGTTTACACCCCACCCCCAAATATACACCCAAATCGCCTTAGCCTACCCTGTATGCACTCACTTTTAGTGCATTATTGTTATCACCCTGAACCCTTAGTTCAATTATCTGGTTGCTTGCATGATGTCACACCCTCGCCGGAGGCGGAAACACGAGGTGTAACGGAAGGGAACATAAGCACAAGATAATAGAACATACCAACATTAATATTTAAAAGAAAGAGTAAACCATTACAATACCAGATTAGCCGTCATCGGCAAATATATTACAAAGTTTAGATTCCAAAATATTGAGTTTTATTACATAACGGCTTGTAGCGACAAGTGAAAACTTCTTTATGCAAGACTTGATAGAAAAGTTTACTAACGATCACCTGAAATGCATGAGATAAAAACGGGTCAACTATGAAAATAGTTGGTGAGTAAACACGTTTAGCGGAAAATAAGAAAACTCGTAAGAAAAATTCAAAGCATTCGGTCAACGAAAAATAGTTCTCAAAGCAAAGGCATTGTGTATCCACTCAGTTCCAAATTCCGCCCATACAAAACTTGCAACCTGTGTGTACACAACCCATTGCACAAAAATGTAGTGCTTCAAGTAGTCAAGTGTAAGTGGTCATAATAGTTCCCAATATAGTACCATGAATATAATAATGTAGGGATGCTCCGAACATAGGAGGCTTCGCACTGCTCCAACAAGGGAGACTCCTTTGTCACTCGACCACCTAGGCGAGATTTATTGAGACACTCCACCAACAAGGCGAGACTTCTTTGTCACTCGACCACTTAGGCGAGATTTATTGAGACGCTCCACCAACAAGGCGAGACTTCTTTGTCACTCGACCACCTAGGCGAGATTTATTGAGACGCTCCACCAACAAGGCGAGACTTATTTGTCACTCGACCACCTAGGCGAGATTTATTGAGACGCTCCACCAACAAGGCGAGACTTTAGGACAAGGTCATAACATGTACGGTTCAATAAGTTCTAACAAGTCATAATTTCGTAATTAAGTTCAAGGATTTGATTCGAGTTCACAAGTTCTAATTAAAAGAGTTCACAAAAGTAAGAATCAATTTAATTCAAGTATGGTTCATGCATTTCGCCCCAAAAATATAGTAAAACGGTAAAAAGGGGGTGTGATTACTCACTTGGTGAATATATGCGATGACAAAAGTGGTTACACCGAAATGTAGCGTGAATCCCGAAACTGCCCTATTATGAATGATATGATATACAATGAGTTGCAATGTAATGTTATGCACGCATTTCGTATGTTATTTATACCATTTGTGAGTTTTGAAAATAATACTTATCGTCGAAAATACTCGTTTGACGTCTTGACCAATCAAAAAGCACTTTACAAGTTTTTACGTCAAAATGTCATCCTACAATGGTTTTATAATGATTTATAGTGAAATTATCACTTTTCGTCGTAAAACAATGTCGTCGGAATTTTCATGAAATCAACAAAAATGGCTCCGAAAAACTAGTCGTAAAATGGTGTACGTCGATCGTTAGAGAACGAACTTGACGGTTTTGGAAAGTTTGTATCGATATCTAGAAGTTTCAGTTCAGGAGTTTTCGTCCAAAAGGTCTCGATCATAAAGATATTAAGGGTTAAAGATAATGATTTTGGCTAATTGTTTGCAGAAAATGAGTTTCGGCCAAGTTTGAACATCCGTAAATAATTTACTATAACTCCGCTATACAAACGGCTTGTTGTTTTGAAAAATATGGCCGGTGAACTTGATTTTACTAGAAGACAATTCGTTCCAAAAAGTTTCACAACCTCGTTAAAAACAGCCGCAAACATGGTCGTTACAGCTAATGTAACACTTGTAACGTAAAAATAATATAGTTTTTCAGAAAATAATAGTTACGGCAAGTTTATGAAAACGTGCATATATTTGTCGTTTCAAATCCGTTTTCTACGTATAATATGTCCTTAGCTTCGTATTGAAGTAAACTAATATATTTTTGAGAAGTCGAAATAATTTGTGAAGCTTAAGGCTCGTTTTTGACCCGAACAAACTAAAAACTGCATGCTGAAATTTCAGAAAATAAATATATTTCGTCGCCAACTTTAAAAATTCACCACGGCTTCGTTATAAGTCCGTTTTTATCCGTTCAAGCGGCCACGGATTCGTTTTAAAGTATATTTTCTAAATATCAAGGCCAAAATGTCGTACCAACAGTAGGTTTTTCCAGAAATTCGATTTAAGGACAGAACCTAAAATATAGTTTACGAAAATAGTTTTTCTCGGACAAAACCTATTCTAATCCCTTCAAATCAACTCCAAAGCTAATCTAATCCTACCATACACCTTCTTAGGGTGTCATGGGTTCCTAATCACCATCAAGACCAAAGAATACCATGGGAATAATTATAGGATGACTATAAGTATATATAACTTCTAAAATCTTGAAATAAATGGTATAAATCACATAACATGCATATAAGCTCCAAAAATGATAAGAAACATATGAAAATGAAGAGGAAACATAAAAATGATGAGAATATGCTTACTAGTGAAAATGAAGAGGTGTAAGTAACAAGGATTAACTTAAATATCCTTGGTTTTTATTTCAAAACCATAAAAAGGATATGATCTAGGTTGATAAACACACTTGATTTTGCAAAAATTTTTGATCCCTTGCTCTTTGATGTTAGAACCGGTTATGGAAGACCCAAGGAAGAGAGAAAGAAAGTTTCTAGCACTTGTGTAATAATTGAGGTGAAATGAGAAATGAAGTTAAGATGAAGTGTATACATATACATAATTTGGAAATTTTTGTACCAAACTCTTAAATGAAATCCCCCCTTGCCGAAATTTAGGGATCATGTTCCTCAAGGGTATTTTTTTTTTCTCTAAAATGTGTATATAAATATACTTGTATAATATTTGTGAAATTTTTGTAAGGAAAGGTAAGTAAAGTGTAGAAAATGTACAAGTAAAAGGTAAATGGGAATTTTTAGTACAAGTAAGTTTTTAATAGCTCCAAATAGGATGTAATGAGATAATAAAAATTGTAAAAATACTTTCCTTGTGAAATTTGAGTGATAACATAATTATCGTATAATTTTAAGAAAAACGACGTAATATTTTAATTTTAACGATTAATATACCAAATAAATTTGAAACACTAGGAAAACTAAAAATATAGTTTTTATAAACTAAATGTAAGTTTAAAAATGCATCGGGATCATTTTTGAAAGTAACGGGTTAAATATTCAAAATAATAACTCACGCGATAAAGATTATTAAATATAAAAATTACGCGTTGAAGGTGAAATGAAATGTCGTGAATGCATTAATATGATGCATATTTAATTTAAGAAATGACCGGAATTTGAGAATTGTGACACATGAGTTGCTAAGTTGAGTCATATCCTTCGTACACAGTTTTGGGACGATTGGGACTCATGGGAAAAAGTTAAAGTTTATAAAATGATTGAAAGGGAACGTTAAATTCCCTAATTTGCGTAATAACATACCCCAAGTGTTTTGATCTTTTCAATTCGGGTCAAATTAGTGTTAGAGTAATAAAAACTCAAGTGTAGGGATGTGCCTATAAATCCCTATTATTTTGATGTTACCGTAGAGGATGGTAGAGTAAAAGTGTATGGAAAAAAAAATCGGAAAAAAAGAATAGAAAAAGAGAAAAAAAAATAATAAAAAAAAAAAAAAAAAAAAAAAAAAAAAAAACGGGCTACCATCCTACATCTATCCTTTAAATTTATGTTTGTTTGTTTCAGTTAGCTAGAGTCTAGAGTGTCGAGTCTTGGCTTAGCAACGCCATTCTTCGTATGCTTGTAACATAGAGATTCTTGACTTGCCACCACTAAATATCCTATCCCACCAAACCCTTTGTTTCCCTACCATAAGCCTAACATTACAACCCTTTAAAGACCTGTTTGATAGTCTTTCCTAGGTGCTTACGCCAAAGCGATGGAGGTTTGATCTATTCTCAAGCCTATGGTAATCTATGTACTAGGACCGGTTAATGAGTGTTCAATCTTCCATTTCCAACTTGTTATATTTCATATACACCCGAGAGAGATGTGAGTATCCAAACACCCCATGTGAGGTGCTAGTATGTAATTTCCGTGCTTGTTATGACTTTTGCGGGGCTTATATGTGTTGTGGACTGTTTTAAACCAATGCTTCATGACCCTTAACTTATAAATTAATTGGCTAAAAGCACATTTGCTTGAGGACAAGCAAATACCAAGTGTAGGGATATTTGATAAGGTTTTAAAATGTACCTTTTTGAGGGGTCGTTTAAGCCCTTATTTGATCACTTTTGTATCCGTTATTACTTAATATCGTTCCTTTTCACTTTTTAGGTCTCTTGAAGGCAAATTGCTGTAATGGCACTTATTTGGACGAAAAGGCGCGGATATACGAAGAAAATGGCCAAAGTAAAAAATCGAGACACTCAGGCTGCTGGAACTGAAGGTGACGGCGTCACTGCTTAACTGCGACGCCGTCGGAGGATTTTGTGACGGCTCAGGAATGAAACTCCTTATTTTCAAGGGACGGCGTCAGGCATTAAAAGAGTAGGCCGTCGAAACTCATACGGCCTAGATTTGATCCAGACGGCGTCAGAGATTGAAGGGGACGGCGTCACAAGCACAAGGCGACGCCGTCGCAAGACTAACGTGGCCAAGACGAAACCCTAATGACGGCGACCCGACGGCGTCACAAAACAAAAGGTTACGCTGTCGCATATGTAATCTTATATATAGAATCTGAATTTTTCAGTATTTGTGTGTAGTCTTTTGGAGTAAAAACCTAAACCGAACCAAGGCTGTCTTGTATAGTATTTTAGGTTTCCAAACCCTATCTTACACCAAGATAAGTGTTTTACTTCATTAATTCAATTATGTCTTTGATTATTTGTGTGTATGCTTGCATGTTCTCCATGTCCGGCTAATTTACTTGTGTGTTTGCTTAGGGAATATGAAACTTAATTATTGAATATTGATTGGTTGTCTCTTATCTTAATTGTTAATGATCTAGTAATGCGATAGGTCATTCGTTGTGTACTTAATGCTTGATTAATCTTTGTGAACCTTAGGTTATAGCACTTAGAGTGGTTGTAAGCTAAACCATCCAAAGAGGCCTTAGAGTTAGAGTTTATAATCCCTAGTTGGACTTTGTAGACGAGACCCTTTGGTAACTTCAAAGAGTTAGGGATAAACGCATACCCTACGAGTTTAGACACACAACGCAATTAGGAATAAGGACGTGACAATTCAACCATCAATAGGAGATAATTAAGGAGTAATAAAACCTAAGTAAACACATCTTTAAACTATCGTACGAGCACACAATAATTAGACATAGACTACATACACCATAGATTAGATAATTAGATAAGTAGAGTAATCGGTAGCAATATCAACCCCCAAATCCAAACCCCGAGATTCGTACTTTTCCATTTCTAAAAAAAACATAAAAAAAGATAAAAAAATAATCTTCCTCAACCCCAACCTTAGCGTAGTAACTTCTCACTAGCATTCCTATTCCCCTAGAGAACGATATCAATACCCGTGGCTTACCCTAATACTACACTACAACGATTAGGTTCACTGCCTAGGGTGTTATAAAACTTGCTCGAAGAAAAGGAAGTTCCTTTGACCCCGAACGACGCGTGTAGCGTTATCAGTTTATAACCCATAAACTATTTTTTGTCAATGACTAAAAACTGAACTCGTAAGTGTTGCATCAAGAGTCACACCAGAAATACAAGTTCACAAGTATAATTATTAGCCGTTATACACCGTTACTTTGCGTGGGTATTCGTCTAGTTCATTTTTAATTAAAAATTCATCCAAGTTTTAAGTTCTATCAAAAGTGAGTTGGGCATATCATATGTTTCCATGAGAAAAGTTCAAGGTAGATCCAATATTTTCAAAAGATTTAATAAATCAATCATGACAATTCTTTTTTTATAAAAAAAACACCTTTTTTTAGAATTAGATATCTCGCAAACCGTTAATCGTTAAACAAAAGAAATCATACCATCGCGACAAGAATTAAAATCATCTTTCTATAGACGAGCACTTCGATATACTTTTGACGATTTTTTTGTTTTTCGTTTTTTTCAGTTAATCACATGTCATTTTCCAAAAGTAACTAATGAAAGATAAAAAAAATACGCGTCACGATGGTGTATTTTTTTTCACTTGATGATTTACCGTTTGCAAGATATTTTATTTTAAAAAAAAATGTGAAAAGTGGGTTTTTTTTTTGTTTTGTTTTTTGTTTTTTGTTATTTTTTGGATGAAAAAATGAATGGCTAAAATTTATTTATTCGATCTTAATATAATTTTGGTTCTACATTGATTCAACTCATGTTTCCATATCATATACGAAAAAGTTGATTAATTAAAATTTTTGGACATGAGATCAATCTTAAACCTCTTTCTTTTCAACACATTTATTTTTTATTTTTTATTTATTTTTTGTTATTTTAGGAGTTGTGTTCATTAATCTTGTTTTAGACTAAAATACACCGTTGGTCCTTAAACTTGTTCATGCGCATCGCTATAGGATAAAGTTGGGCGTTATTGTAACGCCCCGACCCGACAAGGGTAAAGGAATCACAAATAATGGTGTCATATCAAAGCAAACATAAATATCCAAAAGAAGTCTTAACATAAATGGTGAAATAATTCAAGTCAACATGACTTCAATACATAGGTCCCAATGGAAAATAAACTCCAATAGAAATAATCTGAAATAGTAAAGTCTTAAATGACATCAAGATCAAAGCTAAATATCTCTAAGGTAAGTCCACTCATGCACTCATCCCAAAGCAAAACCCAGCTCCAATGCTTAGATACCTGCCGCGGAAGAAAAGAAATGCGGCTGAGCTTCAAAAGCTCAGTGAACAGATATAAAAGCAAAGCAAATACGAAACGAAATCGAATACGGAATATAGTGAACGAAAGATAGCAAAATCATAATCATTTTCAGAGTATAAATCAGAATTATCGAATAAGGTTTATAGTTAACTACCACGAGCCCAGAAACATATATCAGATCATAATCATATTCACATAAGGCAACATTTGTAGGGGAGACCTACCAGAGTTATGAAGGACGTGCATGCACGCAACATCAATCATCAGATAACATATAACAGATAACAGATAACATATCTAGGATGCATCCATACGCCCCACAGACAGATATTGGCCATAACATATAATTGAGCTCATAACAGATAAAAGATAAGGGACGTGGCAGAACATCACTCTACTGCCCTGGAGTCATGTCAGAGGTGCATCACTGACACGGACATGGAACCCCCATGACTAGTGAAATATTTGGCTCGGGTGTCAAACTATCTTAGGTCAAATCAGAATGTCAAAACTGACACAGATCATACTTATCATCAGGTTAATCATATTTCCAAAATCAGAGTTTTCATATTATATAGTTCAAAATCAGATGTTTCATAATTCATAAATCAGAGTTCAGATAAGCAACAGCTCAAACAAACAGAATGGGGTTCATAGCAAAAGCTTAGGAAACCCTAATATAAAAGCTAACGAAAAGAAAACGTTATAAGGAACCTTTACTGAAAAGATCAGAATATATATACCTTATTCCAAAGCAAATGACCAAAAAGCAGAAATACGGAAAGCAAAGGATTACTCCTTCTTCACATAACCTATACACATTAATGGTCGTACATGTTATTTATGATTCCATAATCGTCGAAATGATCTTTTAATATTTGGTGTTCATACTTAGTATATTTAATGATCTTAATACTTTAGGGTTTTACATTTAAATGAGACTTAAGTGTGTTACAACCAATATTGTAGATTAAGGTTCATTATGTCATTTATTAGAGTTTAGGGTTAAGTGTGAAAATAGTTTAAAAGTCATAACTTACACATGACAACTCATTTACCCAACGTTAACCAAGCAAACCTTTCTTTCCTTGCTTCACCATGCACGCACACACACATGCAAATCTCAACTTAATCACACGTTGTTTCCCGACTTACAAAACAAATCGACACAAACCAAACTACAACATAAAGTTAACGTGACTCTTACATACGCAACACATTCATGACCTAAACCATACGTTAATTATTCACATATAATACGTCAAGTTTATGATTTTATGTGACAATATACAAATTACTTGTTATCCGATTTATACACATGATCGATACATATTTATATAGGTTTCGGAAACATGAATACGTAACACATTCACACGACAATGCTCACATGTTTCATAAATACGGTTCGACTCACTCATGTGTGTTTACGTTAATCATACCTCACGGTTTACACAAGTTTTAACGTTTCATTCATGTGGTTCGGTTATACATGTTGCTCGATTCACAGCTTTAAGGGTTTTACGTTTGCATGTTTTACAAATACTTAACGCATGACTCACGTTTCACTCGCATGCTTACTTTTTGATCCGTACGGTTTGTTAGCCTAACTCACAGGTTTCATGTTTTAAACGTTTACATGTAAATATAAGTGAGACGAATGAAGGATGTTATACCTTAGCTTGCCCGGATCTAACACACGCGAACCCAAGGATGTAGCAGCTATCGATCGGAAAAAAAAAAAAAAAAAAAAAAAAAAAAAGAAAGAAAAGGAATGCAGAAACTTTTATGTGTGCCGTGACTTGTATAACTAGGGTTTCAAATTCTGAGTTTTGTGTTTGTATTTATACCATGTATACCGATCGGGTCATGGTGGGCTTTGTGTGTGTGTTTCTCGGCTCAAACCCAACCCATCCGATCCATGGGTCTAAGCTAGTCGGATCACAAAAAGGAATAAGGCCCGAGTGGCTTAAGTTGCTCGGCTTACCAAAAGAAAACGAGGCTCAAACATTTACACGCGTGACTTATATTTTTCGTCGTACAAAAGTCGGTTATTTAATATACTCGTTAGGTTTTAAACATTCATAAGTTAGATCTTTTAATTTCATTAAATGAACGTTAATATATTTTACGTATTTTATAAATTTTGATTTTAAAGGGTAAATTAGTCTTTAGTATTTGTTTTAAATTTTCAGGTTTTACAACTCTTCCCCTCTAAAAGAAGAATTTTCGTCCTCGAAAATTGAAATGAAACGAAACAAAAACGAAATGAGAACGTACCAAACTATTCAAAGAAATGAGGATAACTAGCTCGCATCGACTCTTCGGTTTCCCAAGTAGCCTCACGCTCCGGGTGATTTTTCCAAAGAATCTTAACGAACGGAATGACTTTATTTCTCATGACTCTTTCTTGCCTATCTAAAATAGCTTCCGGTTCTTCAGATAAAGACATATCGGACTGAATTTGATCAAACGGATAAGAAGCAACGTGTAACGGATGATAGTTGTATCCCCTTAGGAGAGATACATGGAAAACATCGTGAACATGCGATAACTGAGGCGGAAGTGCTAACCGATACGAAACTTCTCCTATACGCTCCAAAATTTCAAACGGACCGATGAATCGCGGACTGAGCTTGCCCTTGATTCCAAAACGTTTTACACCTCTAAACGGCGAAACTTTCAGAAATACACGATCTCCAACCCGAAATTCTAAATCACGAGGATGCTTGTCAGCAAAACTTTTCTGACGAGACCTAGCCTCCTTCAACTTTTCTCTAGCAACAGCTACTTTCTCATTACTGATCTCAATCATTTCCGGACCTTCAATTAAGCGTTCACCTACTTCATCCCAACAAGTAGGTGCTCTACATTTTCTCCCATAAAGAAGTTCAAACGGTGCTGCCTTAATGCTAGCATGCCAACTGTTGTTGTATGCAAACTCTACTAGACACAAATATTCATCCCAGATGCCCGTCCATTCCAAAGCACAAGCCCTTAGCATGTCCTCTAAGGTCTGAATAGTCCTTTCTGACTGACCATCCGTTTGAGGATGAAATGCTGTACTGAAATTAAGTCGAGTACCCCAAGCTTTTTGCAAACCCTTCCAGAAACGGGAAGTAAAACGCGGATCTCTGTCGGACACAATAGATGCCGGAGTACCATGAAGCCTAACGATCTCTTGCTGAAAAATTTCCGCCAATCTACCAATACCATAATCCTTTTTGATTGGTAAGAAATGAGCAGATTTGGTTAGTCGATCAACAACTACCCAAATCGCATCATGCTTCTTCTGAGTAAGAGGTAGCCCAGTCACAAAATCCATAGATATCTTATCCCACTTCCATGTTGGAATATCCAATGGCTGTAACAATCCACTAGCCCTTTGATGTTCAATCTTAACCTGCTGAAAAATCATACACTTCGACACAAACATCACCACATCTTGCTTCATGCCATTCCACCAGAAGTACTGCTTCAAATCCCTATACATCTTGGTAGAACCAGGATGGATAGTGAAAGGAGAACTATGAGCTTCAGTCATAACTTTCTCGCGAAGTACCGGATCATTGGGAACACAAAGCCTATCTTCATACCATACAATTCCATCATTATCCACCTTAAACTCCGTCTGCTTACCTTCTTCAACATTTTGCGCCACGGCCCACAGCTCACCATCATCTTTCTGAGCTTCTTTAATTTGCAGTATAAGGTTCGACTCCACCTTCATACTAGCCCAGTATCCATCAAAACCTCGTACGCACAACTCAACATCCAAACGCTCTAAGTCACGAAGAATCCTAGGTTCAATTTCAATACTTGCAAGAATGCCTGATTTCCGGCTAAGTGCGTCAGCAACTACATTAGCCTTACCGGGATGGTACTGAATGTTGGTGTCATAATCCTTAAGAAGTTCTAACCATCTTCTTTGTATCATGTTAAGTTCTTTCTGAGTGAAAATATACTTGAGACTCTTATGGTCAGTGAATATATCACACGTCTCTCCATACAAGTAATGTCTCCAGATCTTCAACGCGAACACCACTGCAGCTAACTCAAGGTCATGAGTTGGATAATTCTCCTCATAAGGTTTTAGCTGCCTTGAAGCATAAGCTATTACCTTTCCATGCTGCATCAAAACACAGCCCAATCCTTTCTTAGAAGCATCACTGTAAATTTGGAATCCTCCAGAACCAGATGGAAGAGTCAAAATAGGAGCGGACACCAATCTCCGTTTCAACTCTTCAAAACTCTCTTCTCGTTCATCCGTCCATATAAACTTTTCACCTTTTCTCATCAGTTGGGTTAGGGGTAGAGCTAAGCGAGAGAAACCTTCAACAAAACGTCGGTAGTAACCAGCAAGTCCTAGAAAACTCCTAACCTCAGTCACTGTCGTAGGTCTTGTCCATTTAGTGATAGCCTCAACCTTAGACGGATCCATGGTGATACCATCAGCAGATACAATATGACCAAGGAACGCGACTTGTTTTAACCAGAACTCACACTTTGAAAATTTGGCGTACAACTTCTTCTTCCTCAGAATCTCCAAAACTATCCGGAGATGTTGTTCATGCTCTTCTTCAGACTTTGAGTAAACTAAAATGTCGTTGATGAAAACGATAACGAACTTATCGAGGAACTCATGGAAAATACGATTCATTAGGTCCATAAACACCGCAGGCGCATTTGTCAAACCAAAAGGCATAACGAGGAATTCGTAGTGGTCGTATCTGGTACGAAACGCGGTCTTAGGAACATCTTGCTCCCTCACACGTAGCTGGTGATAACCAGATCTCAGATCAATCTTCGAAAAGAACTTAGCTCCTTGCAGTTGATCAAACAAATCATCAATACGCGGAAGAGGATAACGGTTACGAATAGTAATACGGTTGAGTTCACGGTAGTCGATACATAGACGCATGCTTCCATCCTTCTTTTTCACAAACAAAACAGGTGTACCCCATGGAGAAACACTGGGTCGAATGAATCCATTCTCTATCATCTCTTGCAGCTGCTCCTTTAACTCTTTCAGTTCTACAGGTGCCATACGATACGGAGCCTTCGAAATTGGTTCAGCACCAGGAATTAACTCAATGCTAAACTCAACTTCTCTAGCTGGGGGAAGACCGGGAAGTTCATCGGGAAAAACGTCGGTGAATTCACAAACAACAGAAAGGTTTTCAATGTTAGGACTCTCCAAAGATGTGTCCTTAACAGACGCCAGAAAACCTTGGCACCCATGAGCAATCATGGTCCGTGCCTTCATAGCAAAAATAAATTTAACAGATTTGAGGGGTTGAGAACCATAATAAACGAATTCAGGATGTTTTACGTCTACAAAGATCACCGTTCTAGCATAGCAGTCGATGGAAGCTCTATGATAAGCCAACCAATCCATGCCTAGAATGATATCAAAGTCGACCATATCGAGAGGATACAGATTTGCAGAGCGAATACGATCATCAAAACGAAGAGGGCACTTAACGTATTTATGATCAATGATCATATGGTTTTTCATAGGCGTAGAAATTGATAAATGGTGTGTTAGTGGTTTGGGGGTCATATTAAGTTTCTTAGCAAATGTGACAGATATAATGGAGTATGTGGCACCGGTATCAAATAAAGCGAAGACAGTAAAATCATCAATGTAAAGAGTGCCCGTAATGGTCCCTGAAGTGCGCTCCGCCTGATTCCGAGTAGTAGCATAAACACGTCCAGTAGTAGGTGGCGGCTTGATGTAGTTTCCAGAAATCGCCGGGTTCCTCTTAGGGCAATCCTTGATCTTGTGAGTAGTTGAACCACAAGAGAAACATCCACCAGTGGCCTTAAAACACTGCCCCGGATGAGCCTTTCCACAAGTAGTACAGAGAGGTGGGGGAGGCAAAACCTCAGTTGTCCTTTGCTGACCAGAAGATCCTGAAGCACGACCCTGATATGATCCTTGAGCTGACTGATCCTTGTTGTAACGCTGGTTATTGTTACTCTGACTCTGACGATCATTCCCATTCCTACCAGCATTTCTATTATCCTGACTCCTCGCCTCAGGGCGCCTAGAGTCAACATTCCTTCCTGACTGACCCCGCTGATCATAACTCCTATCCACTTGACCCCTCGAATCATAACTCCTGCCAGAATTTCCCTTATAATCATTACTTTGAGTCCTAGCTTGAACCCGATCACCATCACGGTTACGTTTGTTGGAACCCGAAACCTCATGAAAGATCTCAATGTTACGAGCTGCGTCATTGCAGGCCGACACATCCTCATACTCAATATTAAGAAGTCGGTCCAACACCCACTTCTTCAGTCCCCATTTGAAGTGCTTAGCTTGGCGCCTACCATCTCCAGCAATCATTCCCACAAAACTTACCAGCCTCATAAACCTGCCCATGTACTCATTGGAGTTCTCATGATCAAACTGGTAAATCGCCTGATAATCCCTCTCATACCTTTGCTGCTCAGCATCGGGGAAGTAACGGTTATAGAAGATAGTACGAAATTTAGTCCAGGTACAAGTAATAGCAAAAGCATCTCCTCCTCTTGCCTGTTTGAGTGCCTTCCACCAATTCAATGCATCACCTTCCAACTTAAATGTAGCCAAACGGGTCTTAAACTCGTCTCCACAACCCAATACTTCAAACAGCTTCTCAATATGAGTGATCCAGTACTCGGCCTCAGTGGGAGTAGCAGTAGTGCTAAAAGAAAGAGGCTTGAGCTTACCGAAACGCTCGAGCCAAGTGTGAATGCCGGTGGGTTGATTACCTCCACCACTACCCGAAGGACCAGTCTGATTTCGAATGTTGTTGATCACCTGTGTCATCATCTCAGGTGTGGTGAGACTAGGGAAAAGAGTGTTGAGAGCATTAGCAATCGCAGCATCCATGTTAGGAGCATCATCGTCCCCTTCCGAGTTACCGTTACGACGAGTTTGAACCATCTGAACGATATTCACACGATTAGCAAAATGAACAAAGGTGAGATACGAAATGGAAGTACGCAGAAGGAATCCTAAAGTCTACCCAATCCTCACAGGTCATAGCCTAAGCTCTAAGGGTCTCATAACCTAGGGCTCTGATACCATAAATTGTAACGCCCCGACCCGACAAGGGTAAAGGAATCGCAAATAATGGTGTCATATCAAAGCAAACATAAATATCCAAAAGAAGTCTTAACATAAATGCTGAAATAATTTAAGTCAACATGACTTCAATACATAGGTCCCAATGGAAAATAAACTCCAATAGAAATAATCTGAAATAGTAAAGTCTTAAATGGCATCAAGATCAAAGCTAAATATCTCTAAGGTAAGTCCACTCATGCACTCATCCTAAAGCAAAACCCAGCTCCAATGCTTAGATACCTGCCGCGGAAGAAAAGAAATGCGGCTGAGCTTCAAAAGCTCAGTGAACAGATATAAAAGCAAAGCAAATACGAAACGAAATCGAATACGGAATATAGTGAACGAAAGATAGCAAAATCATAATCATTTTCAGAGTATAAATCAGAATTATCGAATAAGGTTTATAGTTAACTACCACGAGCCCAGAAACATATATCAGATCATAATCATATTCACATAAGGCAACATTTGTAGGGGAGACCTACCAGAGTTATGAAGGACGTGCATGCACGCAGCATCAATCATCAGATAACATATAACAGATAACAGATAACAGATAACAGATCTAGGATGCATCCATACGCCCCAAAGACAGATATTGGCCATAACTTATAATTGAGCTCATAACAGATAACAGATAAGGGACGTGGCAGAACATCACTCTACTGCCCTAGAGTCATGTCAGAGGTGCATCACTGACACGGACATGGAACCCCCATGACTAGTGAAATATTTGGCTCGGGTGTCAAACTATCTTAGGTCAAATCAGAATGTCAAAACTGACACAGATCATACTTATCATCAGGTTAATCATATTTCCAAAATCAGAGTTTTCATATTATATAGTTCAAAATCAGATGTTTCATAATTCAGAAATCAGAGTTCAGATAAGCAACAGCTCAAACAAACAGAATGGGGTTCATAGCAAAAGCTTAGGAAACCCTAATATAAAAGCTAACGAAAAGAAAACGTTATAAGGAACCTTTACTGAAAAGGTCAGAATATCTATACCTTATTCCAAAGCAAATGACCAAAAAGCAGAAATACGGAAAGCAAAGGATTACTCCTTCTTCACAGAACCTATACACATTAATGGTCGTACATGTTATTTATGATTCCATAATCGTCGAAATGATCTTTTAATATTTGGTGTTCATACTTAGTATATTTAATGATCTTAATACTTTAGGGTTTTACAGTTAAATGAGACTTAAGTGTTTTACAACCAATATTGTAGATTAAGGTTCATTATGTCATTTATTAGAGTTTAGGGTTAAGTGTGAAAATTGTTTAAAAGTCATAACTCACACATGACAACTCATTTACCCAACGTTAACCAAGCAAACCTTTCTTTCCTTGCTTCACCATGCACGCACACACACATGCAAATCTCAACTTAATCACACGTTGTTTCCCGACTTACAAAACAAATCGACACAAACCAAACTACAACATAAAGTTAACGTGACTCTTACATACGCAACACATTCATGACCTAAACCATACGTTAATTATACACATATAATACGTCAAGTTTATGATTTTATGTGACAATATACAAATTACTTGTTATCCGATTTATACACATGATCGATACATATTTATATAGGTTTCGGAAACATGAATACGTAACACATTTACACGACAATGCTCACATGTTTCATTAATACGGTTCGACTCACTGATCGGTGCTGAACAGTCAAGTCTAAAAGACTAAAAACTGCTCAACAACCAATGCAATTAAGATCTGAGGAGTACAGTGTTTCCCCGGGTCGTTAAGTCCCAGCGAGTTGTGCAATGGATTATCAAACGTTTAGTGATCGGGAAATTTGAACAGAAAATGGATCTGAATGATATTATGATTATAACTACAGAAATAAGCCAACAGATAAAAACGGCTTAAATGCAAATTAAAGAAAATGAAAAAGATAAAATCTATTAAATAAACGCTATCACTATTTTTAAAGTGATGAACGTTTAAAACCTAAAACGTACGTTTAAATTAAAATCTACGCGACGTACAAAATAAAAAGTGAAACTAAGAAATAAAAGTCCTAAAAATATGAAAAATACATTTTTACAAACCTAATGATAAAAGAAACTTTTTAGAAAAAGAAAATTATTTTTACAACTATTTAATTAATTATTATTAATTAAAAACTATTTTAAACTATTTAATAATACTCTAAAATAAAAGAAAATATGAAATAAGACTAGAAAAATAAAATTAAAACTTAGAAAAATCTAAAATATGATAAAACTAATTTTAAAACTGAAAAGATATTTTTTAGACTTTTTATATATTTATTATTAATTTAAAACTATTTAAAACTAATTAAAATGCTAGAAAATACAAATTTAACTAAGAAAAATCTAGAAAAATACTTTTTTCACTTTTTATATTTATCTAACCCTAATAAAATTGAAAAATTATTTTTTTGAACCTTTTTCTAATTTTTTATATTAAAAGCTATTTAAAAATGATTAAAAACTAATTTAAATTGAGAAAAAGAGCAAATGAAGACCAAAAATTATAAAAACTTCAGGAAAATTATAAAATGATAATATGAATCTAATAAAAATGAAAAATAAGTAGCTTATGTATAAAATTAATGAGCTGCTGTGTAACTGATGGATGAATAAGCTAAGAGAAATAAGTAAACAAGCTATAAAGCCTACCAAACAGTGACAGAAGCTAAGGTCTATCAAAATAAGCTAGAAGCAACAGATTATCACTTCTCCCAACAAGCTACAAGCTCAGAACCTATGATCTAATCCAACTGCTAAGTTAAGCCAAAACAGTGAACACCCCCTTAGTTTGAGCTTATGCACAAGCTAAACCACTAAGCTATTCCAAAAACCAATTATGCAGTCTTAAACACTACCTGGCCAGCTACAATTGTGCCAAATTTCAGGCTCTAAATCCTAGAAATGAGAACAAAGCAATGGCTGCAATATCTGATCAAATCTGGTGCAGTCATATTTTGACCTTTTGAAAACAGATTCTAAGTTTGACTATGTTGAGATTTGATCCAATGTAACTTACTGATTTTGATGTTTAAAGGCTAATAGTGATGACAAAGTGCTAGTTCTACTTATTCTAAAGCTAATAAGCAATTTTGATACCTACTGATCTTGACAGAAGCAGATTCAAGATGAGTTTTCAAATGATTTTGACTTTGAGAGATTTTGAGCTATATCAAAGACCTGAATCACTATCAATAATCAATTTAAGCATAAATCAACTACTCCTAACTGTTCTACTAACCTCTAACACAGTTTATTAAGTTCTACCAAACACTAGTTATACTACTGTTTAATGAACTAACAAGCAGCTAATGATCAAATTAAGCTAAACAATCACAATCACAGATTAAACACTACTAATTAAGACTAATTAACAGATCAAACAGTAGATTAATGAGCAAAATCAGATATCAAACTTACAAGGTGCCTTAACAACTGTGGCTTGCCAAACTGATGAAACAAGTAACACTAGCCTAACAAATACCAACCCAGTAACTATAATTCAACCCAGTTCCATTCCTGAATCAACCCAAATCCAACTGCATCAACCCATTTCTCTTTCCATTTCCATTTTAAGCTTAAGTTGACTTTGGTTGACCAAAATTCAAAAATGATTAAAACTTAAACTTAAGCTTATAGAAAGCTATTAGAAGCTTGTATAAGCTTATTGTAGCTGAGAATTGAGCTTTTTGAAGCTTGTAAACAAGATTTATACTTATAAAATTGCAACAGTGGACATACACAGATGATTATAACATTAAACTGAAATTGGTACTTAGATTGAGTTTTAATACACTTAAATACTTTAATTTAACATAATTTAACAAAAGGGTACAAGTTTACACTGAATTGAAAGACTTAATGTGAAAAACGACATAAGAAATAAAAATAAAAATTACAAGACTCCTTCACTTGCTCCCAATTGCTTCCTTTTTATAACCCAAACTTACTTTCTCTCATCTCTGATGATTTCCCATCAATTTCCAGCCGTTGGATGGCTTAAAACAATCCTAGCCATTCAAATAGCTTTTTTGGCGCCAATTTTCTTTTCTGCCATTTTAGGTTGAGTGAGGGGTTGGGGGTGCAATTAATGAGGTTTGGAGGGTAGTTGTGGAGTGGGGAACAGGTTTGAGTAAAAATGGAGGAGGGGGATGGGGTGTAGGCTAGTTGCAGGCAAAGCAGGTAAGTGGTGACTTTTTGGCGGGTTGAAGATATTGACCAGAGGTTGACCAGGCAAGAGTTAATAATCCAAGGGTTCACAATTCAATTATGACAGGGGTCCAATATTGATGAAAGGGTCCAAATTGTTTTGTAAAGGCTCATAAGTACAAGGACTATATGTGTAACTTCTGAAACTTGAGGGGTTTAGACTGCCAATTCAGAAAAGTTATTCCAAGGACCAAAAGTGACAACTTTCAAAAGTATAAGGACCAACATTGCCATTTTGCAATTTTCCAGGGGCCATTTCTGCCAATTTTGAAAGTTGAAGGACTAAACTTGTAATTTTCTCAAACTTTTCATATTTTTCACCAAAGGACTAAATTTGATAACTTTTGATTTTAAAAGGACCTTTGGTGACTTTACTTTTGAAATTATGTGCTCAGGGACTAGTTTTTGACAACTTTTGATACTTGGGGGACTGAAACTGCAATTTTTGCAAATTTGATATGTTTTTCATCTGATTTTGATAATTTTGAATTTAAAACACATAAAACACTGATTTGTGATATTTTGATCATTTTGATGTGTTTCTGAGTGTTTTCAGATGAATTTGCAGTTTATTTTGTACAAAAATGATGAGTATTTACACACTCATCAATCCCCCACACTGAGATATTGCTAGTCCCTAGCAATGATTTGAGAAAACATAATGGATTTTAATCTCTTTACCAAAAGCCATTACTTCTGGAGTAGCCAAATGTTTCAGTTCAAGTAAGAACCATGGTACACCGATAACCATGTGATTTTGAGCAAACCACCAGCTTCCAACGGATTTGATTTGTCTTTACCAGAAGCCGTACCCTTCTGGACTAGCCAACTCTTAGATAAATTATCAACATTATCTTTGGTGAGTCGATTACCAATTATGGTTTTTCCACTGCCTTTACCACAAGCCATAACCTTGCGGGCTAGCCAACTCTTCACTTTTTAGGATATGGTGAGCTGAGAACCATACAATTTTGGGCAAATTGCAAGCCATATAAACGGATTTGAGAAATCTTTACCAAGAGCCGTTTGCTCCTGGATTAGCCAATCCTTTTGTCTTACAGACATGGCGGACTGATAACCAAGCGAGAAAGTGTAAAACACTTACTCCAAAAAAAAAATTTTGGCCAAAAACGGGGGAATTGGGCAGATAATATATGAAATTCGTGAGAATTCCCCCCCACACTTAGAAATGAATATTGCCCTCAATATTCAAAGTACCGGCGGTTATGCCGAAACAAAGAACGTGAAAGGGAAATATTACGGCCATTATTTAGAAAGAAGATTTTTTTTTTTTTTTTTTTTTTTTTTTTTTTTTTTTTTTTTTTTTTTTAAACATGTGGGCAACCCCCCCACACTAGGGTGGTAGAAAGAGATGAGAAGACAGAAATATGGGTGAAAACCCATATTGCATGCTACTGTTTTTGATTTCCGAGTCGCTAGCTTGACTCGACCCCGAATTCATTTGTTCATGGGGAAAGTAACGTGGAAAACCAATCTCGATCGGACTTTCGTTCACAATGTTAATGAACATATGAACATCAGAAAGTTCCACACCGACGAGATATAACCGCGGTATTGTTAATAGTAGAAACTATAAGGGATGATACCGGGGTCAAAGATGGTGTCCTCATTCCCGAAAGAGAAAAGGGAAAGAGCAACCACACCATCTGTGAAGAATGGAATAAAGACGTACATGAGAATGCATGTCCATTCTTCAGCAGAGAGAAGCAAATCACCAGTTTTGACATTTTTAAGCTTAAACTTGAAGCTTAGATGGTGATTGTCAAGAAGATGTCCGGGAGGGAGGGTGGGAATTGGTTCTTCAATCAACAAACTTTCCAGAAGAAGGATGTCTCCCTCCGGATCAAGGTAAGTGTTATCAATTCCCGTTGGAATTGACTCATCACTTAGAAATGCATCGACTTCATTCCAAAATTTGTCATCTTCCTCATCAGGAGTGAGAGAAGGGATGGAAGAGTCGGGAATAAGACTAGAAGATGATGGATCATTTTTGAGCAATTCATCAATGGGTAAGATGTCTCCCATTGGATCACAAACATCATCATCCAACTCAGATGAAACTGAAGAGAGATTAGTTTCATCCACAGACTTAACAATCTCGATGCGACAAACTGATGCCGGAGGTGGGACAAGTGGTGTGCTCTTAGAGCTAGCAGTTTCCACCACTTCCGATGAAGTCTCCGATTCTAGATCATCGTCATCATCATCAAGAACACTCTTGACTTCCCTGGTACAACTTTCAAACCATTTGCTTGAACCAGGGGTAATTTTCAAAGCTTTGAGCTCAGCACGTTTTTGGTGAACACTCTTAACCCTGAAATTTGAGAGTGTTGCATTGATTCTTTCAGATTTTTGATCAATTTTGGCAACACTCTTTTTGTATAGAGGTTTAGAGTTCTGGTTGATATTTAACGTGAGCTCTTCGTTGTCAACCCGTATGGTCAACTCTTCCGCAAACACATCAATCAGAGCACGACTCGTTCTTAAGAAAGCTCTCCCTAAGATAAGGGGAACTCTAGGATCTGCATCGAAGTCTACTACAACAAAGTCAGCATGAAAGTGAAACTTTCCTACTTTCATCACGACATCCTCGGCTATCCCAAGAGGACGAGTTACGGTACGATCCGCTAGCTCGAGTGTCATACGAGTGGATGAAAGTTCAGGAAGAGATAGTTTCTTCCATACTGAGAGTGGCATGAGGTTAATGCTAGCGCCAAGATCGGCCAAGGCGGAGCATTGAAACATCCCCAAGAAATCACACGGGATTAAGAACCGGCCAGGGTCTTCAAGCTTTTCGGGAAGCTTATTAAGAATGGCTGCTGAGCATTGCTCATTGAGAGGAGTTTTAGCCATCTCTGATAGCTTGTCTTTGTTGGTGAGTAAGCCTTTAAGCGTGGATGCAAATTTAGGCATTAGAACGAGAGCATCAACGAAGCTTATATCAAAGTGAAGCTCATTGAAGATTTGGAAAAATTTCTCCATTTGCTCTTTGTTTTTGTCTTTGAGCTTCTCATCATTCATTCTTGATGGGTAAGGAAGCTGACTAGACTTTTGAGCCGGGATGGAAGTGTTTTCTGGCTCAAGATTTTTCTTCGGAACATCGGGTTCCGGACTTAAGGCTTGGACTACCGAAGGTGGGACGTGTGCGGTACTTCGTGGGCTTGAATAATGCACCTTGTCCGTTGTCTCCTTGGTAACTTGACTAAATGCCACAGGAGGAGGGGGCATAGGAGTCGTAGGTCCATTGTGCGTCTTACCACTACGAGTGGTGACGGCTTTCAACTCGGCATTTGGATTGGTAACTGTATTGCTTGGGAGTCCTCCAGAAGATGGTGAAGCTTTGTTCATATTCATGTTCATGAAACTGCTCATCATATTCTTTAACTCATTTGTCTGCCGAGATAATGTGGTATCAATTTCCCTTTTTAGCTCACCTCTCATGTTATTGATCTGAGTTTGCATTGATCGCATGTTTGCCTCAGTCATTTTCATGAAGTCATTTGGCATGGGAGCTTGAGGAGGTGGTTGATAACTTTGATGATTAGGAGCTTGATATGGCTGAGGTTGGTTGAAATTGTTCCGGTTTTGATTGAAATTTGGAGGGTTATTGAAATTTTGCCCTTGATTTGGAACAAAGCGATTTTGATTTCCATGGTTTTGATTGCCATGGTTTTGCACGGGAGGAAAACCAGGTGGTGTCATACCGCTAGGTGCACGGTAGTGAGGATCAGCCTGTGGTCGGTATTGATTGTGGTTTACCGAAGCTACGGGAGCTTGGTAAAAGGAAGCATCGGTTGCTTGACAATCATAATATGCGTGTGGACCACTACAAGTTTCACACACCTTGTTTACGGCTTTGACTGGTTCGGGCTTATGAATTTCGCTTTTGATTTCCTTTACCTCTTTTATCATACAATGGATGATGTCCGTTAGAGCAGCTATCGGAGCTGCTAACTCAGAAGAGTTACCGGATGAAGAAGCAGGAGTGTTCGGAACATTGACTTTGTTGCGAGAAAAAGGAACTTTTGATTTACTCTCGCAAATTTCAAGCACATCTTTAGGTTTACGATTCAAGATATTACCACCCGCGGATGCGTTCAAAGAATCTTGATCATTACCGTTCAACCCATTGTAAAAGATATTGACTTGTTGAAGCTCCGTGAATTCATGATGGGGGCATTTCCTGAGGAGATCTTTGAATCTCTCCCATGCCTCTCCAAAATTTTCATCGAAATTTTGACGAAATCCAGAAATTTCATTTTTAAGATTAGTCGTCTTTGATGGAGGAAAGAAATAGTTGACAAACTTTTGAACAAGATCCTCCCAAGTTTCGATGGATCGAGGGGGTTCTTTTTCCAGCCAAATCCTGGCTGCCCCCGCAAGTGAGAACGGAAATAGCATCAATTTGATCACCTGTTGTGGCACATCTTTGTAATTGAGAGTTGATGTCAAATGGTTGAACCAACGGATGTGTGCATACGGGTCTTCTCGATCAGACCCGCGGAATTGATTCGTAGACACAAGTTGGATTAAATGTGTCTTCAATTCGAAGTGATCAGAATTGATTACCGGTAAGACGATGGCATCTCCATAACCCTCGGTGGGTGCCTGGAGCATTTCCGCCATAGTACGTTTGTCTGCCATGGTGTTGCTAGAAATAGTACGAATCTCGGGTTCGACTATTTGGGCAGCACGCCTACGAGAACGTCTTCTTGGAATTTCTGCTAGATCACGCAAAGGACTCAATGATCTAGAAGAACGAGTGCGCATGCACTAGAGATAACTCTAAGGGAATCTCAGAGTTAAGGAGAGAAATGGAATTATGAAGATATTTCAGATGAGAATGAGAATTATGAAGACGGTTTGTAAAATTGGGGTGAGAAGAATCTTTATGGGTTTTCTGGTTCTGAAACGTCGATATCACAACAAAATCAATTAACACAAGATCGAGGCAAAACAACAGTGAACTTAACCAATAATCCAAGATGAATGGCTTCTTTGAAAAAGGTACACCAATCACAAGGACACAAAGGCAAGTTTTATATCTTTAGTTCGGGAACTTATTATGGTCGCACCCCCAGTTAGGTAGTGCACTGCCTTGGTTTTCGGTGGTAATCTTTTAAGTTGTTATTATTAAAGAAAACGACGATTCTTTTTGTATTTTTATTTTTGATACATATATAGAAACAAAGGAAAAATATTTTTGTGTTTTATACGTTTTTGCTTGTTTTTGGGTTTTTGGATTTTTAGAAGAAAATATGGATATATATATATACAAAGATGGATGATATAAACAAATGAGTGAGGATTCAAACAACTAATCTGCTAAAACGGGAGATAAATCAGCACAGCTCCCCGGCAGCGGCGCCAAAAATTTGATCGGTGCTGAACAGTCAAGTCTAAAAGACTAAAAACTGCTCAACAACCAATGCAATTAAGATCTGAGGAGTACAGTGTTTCCCCGGGTCGTTAAGTCCCAGCGAGTTGTGCAATGGATTATCAAACGTTTAGTGATCGGGAAATTTGAACAGAAAATGGATCTGAATAATATTATGATTATAACTACAGAAATAAGCCAACAGATAAAAACGGCTTAAATGCAAATTAAAGAAAATGAAAAAGATAAAATCTATTAAATAAACGCTATCACTATTTTTAAAGTGATGAACGTTTAAAACCTAAAACGTACGTTTAAATTAAAATCTACGCGACGTACAAAATAAAAAGTGAAACTAAGAAATAAAAGTCCTAAAAATATGAAAAATACATTTTTACAAACCTAATGATAAAAGAAACTTTTTAGAAAAAGAAAATTATTTTTACAACTATTTAATTAATTATTATTAATTAAAAACTATTTTAAACTATTTAATAATACTCTAAAATAAAAGAAAATATGAAATAAGACTAGAAAAATAAAATTAAAACTTAGAAAAATCTAAAATATGATAAAACTAATTTTAAAACTGAAAAGATATTTTTTAGACTTTTTATATATTTATTATTAATTTAAAACTATTTAAAACTAATTAAAATGCTAGAAAATACAAATTTAACTAAGAAAAATCTAGAAAAATACTTTTTTCACTTTTTATATTTATCTAACCCTAATAAAATTGAAAAATTATTTTTTTGAACCTTTTTCTAATTTTTTATATTAAAAGCTATTTAAAAATGATTAAAAACTAATTTAAATTGAGAAAAAGAGCAAATGAAGACCAAAAATTATAAAAACTTCAGGAAAATTATAAAATGATAATATGAATCTAATAAAAATGAAAAATAAGTAGCTTATGTATAAAATTAATGAGCTGCTGTGTAACTGATGGATGAATAAGCTAAGAGAAATAAGTAAACAAGCTATAAAGCCTACCAAACAGTGACAGAAGCTAAGGTCTATCAAAATAAGCTAGAAGCAACAGATTATCACTTCTCCCAACAAGCTACAAGCTCAGAACCTATGATCTAATCCAACTGCTAAGTTAAGCCAAAACAGTGAACACCCCCTTAGTTTGAGCTTATGCACAAGCTAAACCACTAAGCTATTCCAAAAACCAATTATGCAGTCTTAAACACTACCTGGCCAGCTACAATTGTGCCAAATTTCAGGCTCTAAATCCTAGAAATGAGAACAAAGCAATGGCTGCAATATCTGATCAAATCTGGTGCAGTCATATTTTGACCTTTTGAAAACAGATTCTAAGTTTGACTATGTTGAGATTTGATCCAATGTAACTTACTGATTTTGATGTTTAAAGGCTAATAGTGATGACAAAGTGCTAGTTCTACTTATTCTAAAGCTAATAAGCAATTTTGATACCTACTGATCTTGACAGAAGCAGATTCAAGATGAGTTTTCAAATGATTTTGACTTTGAGAGATTTTGAGCTATATCAAAGACCTGAATCACTATCAATAATCAATTTAAGCATAAATCAACTACTCCTAACTGTTCTACTAACCTCTAACACAGTTTATTAAGTTCTACCAAACACTAGTTATACTACTGTTTAATGAACTAACAAGCAGCTAATGATCAAATTAAGCTAAACAATCACAATCACAGATTAAACACTACTAATTAAGACTAATTAACAGATCAAACAGTAGATTAATGAGCAAAATCAGATATCAAACTTACAAGGTGCCTTAACAACTGTGGCTTGCCAAACTGATGAAACAAGTAACACTAGCCTAACAAATACCAACCCAGTAACTATAATTCAACCCAGTTCCATTCCTGAATCAACCCAAATCCAACTGCATCAACCCATTTCTCTTTCCATTTCCATTTTAAGCTTAAGTTGACTTTGGTTGACCAAAATTCAAAAATGATTAAAACTTAAACTTAAGCTTATAGAAAGCTATTAGAAGCTTGTATAAGCTTATTGTAGCTGAGAATTGAGCTTTTTGAAGCTTGTAAACAAGATTTATACTTATAAAATTGCAACAGTGGACATACACAGATGATTATAACATTAAACTGAAATTGGTACTTAGATTGAGTTTTAATACACTTAAATACTTTAATTTAACATAATTTAACAAAAGGGTACAAGTTTACACTGAATTGAAAGACTTAATGTGAAAAACGACATAAGAAATAAAAATAAAAATTACAAGACTCTTCAACTTGCTCCCATTGCTTCCTTTTTATAACCCAAACTTACTTTCTCTCACTTATGATGATTTCCCATCAATTTCCAGCCGTTGGATGGCTTAAAACAATCCTAGCCATTCAAATAGCTTTTTTGGCGCCAATTTTCTTTTCTGCCATTTTAGGTTGAGTGAGGGGTTGGGGGTGCAATTAATGAGGTTTGGAGGGTAGTTGTGGAGTGGGGAACAGGTTTGAGTAAAAATGGAGGAGGGGGATGGGGTGTAGGCTAGTTGCAGGCAAAGCAGGTAAGTGGTGACTTTTTGGCGGGTTGAAGATATTGACCAGAGGTTGACCAGGCAAGAGTTAATAATCCAAGGGTTCACAATTCAATTATGACAGGGGTCCAATATTGATGAAAGGGTCCAAATTGTTTTGTAAAGGCTCATAAGTACAAGGACTATATGTGTAACTTCTGAAACTTGAGGGGTTTAGACTGCCAATTCAGAAAAGTTATTCCAAGGACCAAAAGTGACAACTTTCAAAAGTATAAGGACCAACATTGCCATTTTGCAATTTTCCAGGGGCCATTTCTGCCAATTTTGAAAGTTGAAGGACTAAACTTGTAATTTTCTCAAACTTTTCATATTTTTCACCAAAGGACTAAATTTGATAACTTTTGATTTTAAAAGGACCTTTGGTGACTTTACTTTTGAAATTATGTGCTCAGGGACTGTTTTTGACAACTTTTGATATTTGGGGGACTGAAACTGCAATTTTTGCAAATTTGATATGTTTTTCATCTGATTTTGATAATTTTGAATTTAAAACACATAAAACACTGATTTGTGATATTTTGATCATTTTGATGTGTTTCTGAGTGTTTTCAGATGAATTTGCAGTTTATTTTGTACAAAAATGATGAGTATTTACACACTCATCACTCACTCATGTGTGTTTACGTTAATCATACCTCACGGTTTACACAAGTTTTAACGTTTCATTCATGTGGTTCGGTTATACATGTTGCTCGATTCACAGCTTTAAGGGTTTTACGTTTGCATGTTTTACAAATACTTAACGCATGACTCACGTTTCACTCGCATGCTTACTTTTTGATCCGTACGGTTTGTTAGCCTAACTCACAGGTTTCATGTTTTAAACGTTTACATGTAAATATAAGTGAGACGAATGGAGGATGTTATACCTTAGCTTGCCCGGATCTAACACACGCGAACCCAAGGATGTAGCAGCTATCGATCGGGAAAAAAAAAGAAAAAAAGAAATGGAATGCAGAAACTTTTATGTGTGCCTTGACTTGTAAAACTAGGGTTTCAAATTCTGAGTTTTGTGTTTGTATTTATACCATGTATACCGATCGGGTCATGGTGGGCTTTGTGTGTGTGTTTCTCGGCTCAAACCCAACCCATCCGATCCATGGGTCTAAGCTAGTCGGATCACCAAAAGGAATAAGGCCCGAGTGGCTTAAGTTGCTCGGCTTACCAAAAGAAAACGAGGCTCAAACATTTACACGCGTGACTTATATTTTTCGTCGTACAAAAGTCGGTTATTTAATATACTCGTTAGGTTTTAAACATTCATAAGTTAGATCTTTTAATTTCATTAAATGAACGTTAATATATTTTACGTATTTTATAAATTTTGATTTTAAAGGGTAAATTAGTCTTTAGTATTTGTTTTAAATTTTCAGGTTTTACAACTCTTCCCCTCTAAAAGAAGAATTTTCGTCCTCGAAAATTGAAATGAAACGAAACAAAAACGAAATGAGAACGTACCAAACTATTCAAAGAAATGAGGATAACTAGCTCGCATCGACTCTTCGGTTTCCCAAGTAGCCTCACGCTCCGGGTGATTTTTTCAAAGAATCTTAACGAACGGAATGACTTTATTTCTCATGACTCTTTCTTGCCTATCTAAAATAGCTTCCGGTTCTTCAGATAAAGACATATCGGACTGAATTTGATCAAACGGATAAGAAGCAACGTGTAACGGATGATAGTTGTATCCCCTTAGGAGAGATACATGGAAAACATCGTGAACATGCGATAACTGAGGCGGAAGTGCTAACCGATACGAAACTTCTCCTATACGCTCCAAAATTTCAAACGGACCGATGAATCGCGGACTGAGCTTGCCCTTGATTCCAAAACGTTTTACACCTCTAAACGGCGAAACTTTCAGAAATACACGATCTCCAACCCGAAATTCTAAATCACGAGGATGCTTGTCAGCATAACTTTTCTGACGAGACCTATCCTCCTTCAACTTTTCTCTAGCAACAGCTACTTTCTCATTACTGATCTCAATCATTTCCGGACCTTCAATTAAGCGTTCACCTACTTCATCCCAACAAGTAGGTGCTCTACATTTTCTCCCATAAAGAAGTTCAAACGGTGCTGCCTTAATGCTAGCATGCCAACTGTTGTTGTATGCAAACTCTACTAGACACAAATATTCATCCCAGATGCCCGTCCATTCCAAAGCACAAGCCCTTAGCATGTCCTCTAAGGTCTAAATAGTCCTTTCTTACTGACCATCCGTTTGAGGATGAAATGCTGTACTGAAATTAAGTCGAGTACCCCAAGCTTTTTGCAAACCCTTCCAGAAACGGGAAGTAAAACGCGGATCTCTGTCGGACACAATAGATGTCGGAGTACCATGAAGCCTAACAATCTCTTGCTGAAAAATTTCCGCCAATCTACCAATACCATAATCCTTTCTGATTGGTAAGAAATGAGCAGATTTGGTTAGTCGATCAACAACTACCCAAATCGCATCATGCTTCTTCCGAGTAAGAGGTAGCCCAGTCACAAAATCCATAGATATCTTATCCCACTTCCATGTTGGAATATCCAATGGCTGTAACAATCCACTAGCCCTTTGATGTTCAATCTTAACCTGCTGAAAAATCATACACTTCGACACAAACATCGCCACATCTTGCTTCATGCCATTCCACCAGAAGTACTGCTTCAAATCCCTATACATCTTGGTAGAACCAGGATGGATAGTGAAAGGAGAACTATGAGCTTCAGTCATAACTTTCTCGCGAAGTACCGGATCATTGGGAACACAAAGCCTATCTTCATACCATACAATTCCATCATTATCCACCTTAAACTCCGTCTGCTTACCTTCTTCAACATTTTGCGCCACGGCCCACAGCTCACCATCATCTTTCTGAGCTTCTTTAATTTGCAGTATAAGGTTCGACTCCACCTTCATACTAGCCCAGTATCCATCAAAACCTCGTACGCACAACTCAACATCCAAACGCTCTAAGTCACGAAGAATCCTAGGTTCAATTTCAATACTTGCAAGAATGCCTGATTTCCGGCTAAGTGCGTCAGCAACTACATTAGCCTTACCGGGATGGTACTGAATGTTGGTGTCATAATCCTTAAGAAGTTCTAACCATCTTCTTTGTCTCATGTTAAGTTCTTTCTGAGTGAAAATATACTTGAGACTCTTATGGTCAGTGAATATATCACACGTCTCTCCATACAAGTAATGTCTCCATATCTTCAACGCGAACACCACTGCAGCTAACTCAAGGTCATGAGTTGGATAATTCTCCTCATAAGGTTTTAGCTGCCTTGAAATCCGAATCTAAATCCTCATTTCCAGAACTCAAAAGACCAACCCAACTTCCAACAAAACCATGTCGATCGATCATATTAGCAACATGCCAGATGTAGTGATCACTAACGTTTTGAATCGGTTGCCTTTGTTAGAAGCGGTGAGAACCTCTAGTTTAGCGCGAAACTGGAGGTCTAAGTGGACTTTGCTCACCGATGTCATAGTTGATGAGGATTTCTTTTATTATTTAACATATGAGTTTGTTGGGAGGCTTGTTACTAGACTCTTAAATCGGCTTATGGGTCCAATAAGAAAGTTTGTCTTCGCTGTAGAGCCAAGATCAATGCTTGGAAGAGACGACTTTCATTATGAAGAGATTCGTGATTGGCTCTTGTTTTTGGTTGGGCATGGAATTGAGGAGCTGATTATTACAAACTGGTATGGTGAACGAGTTACGTTCCCAACCCAACTTTACTCTCGTAGCGAGTTGAAACATCTGGTACTTCATGTTTGTGCTATGGCTACTTTGGAATATTTTCATGGCTTTCCAAATCTACTGAGCTTAGAATTGATTCATGTCAATTTTTTAAGCGGTACAATTTGGGACTTTATTGTTGGTTATCCCTCACTTGAGTCTCTTAAAATGAATCGTCCTAGTACAAACGAGATGAGACTATGAGATATTGCAAAAGTTAGGAATTTGAAGAAGTTAGATTTGTCATTCGGTCGTTATAATGTTGTGATGACAATCACAACATCCGATATCTTTCACCTGACAAGACTTCAAAATCTTGATACCCTTACATTGGATTTTGATGATTGCACGGTAAGAACAATTTGAGTTTTACACTTATGGTTTTACAATGTTAAAGAAATGTGTAACAGTAATGAAATTTAATCTTTAAAACTTGTTGTAGTTGATACGGGAAGCTAATTCTAGGATGAATGTGCCCTTTGTATCCCTGATTAACCTTAAGCTGCCCGATGTCGATTTTGGGAATAGTGTTATGGTATCGTTCATCATTGAAATGATTCGTGGATCTCCAAATTTGAAAATGCTGGATACCAGAGTAAGTGTAATGCTGTAATGCATATATAGCAAATAAACATTCCTAAATTTCCATGTTTGTATATCTCAACACTATTTGATTTTTCAGGCTGCAAACACGCTTAGTGTTCTACCTTTGGAAAAAATTTCCAATGTTATAGACAGAAACACATTCAGCCATGGCCATCTACAGACTGTGGTGTTTCGAGCTTTTCCTAGAACAGAGCATGAATTAACTTTAAAAAACTTTATACTTGCGTGTTCCCGGTCGCTAAAGATAATCAATATCAAGCTTAGCGATAGGAGTCATGATGGGAATGAAAATACTAGGAAGACCTGGGAGTTGGCTAGGAAGCTGTTGAAACTCCACCGAGCTTCCCCCACAGCCGTGGTAGATTTCTTTGAGTGGTTGTAGTTTATGTATGGGTTGAATACCCTATGACAATTAATGTTGCAAAATAGTTTTTGTATTTTGGTATAGTATTTGTTTATATGGTTTGCTTAAAATTAGCTTGTTCATATGTTGTTGTTTGTGCGTATTGTAGGTGATGCAAGTTTGACATTCGAAAGTCAAACTTTCATTTAGCATTTCAATTTGATTGTAGAAAGTAAAACTGCATTTCCAGTTTACTTTAGTTAGTCAATATTTGAAAATGGTGAATGGCTATTTTGTACGTAGTATTTGCATTTTGACTTTGTAAAGTCAAAATTGCAAAACCATTACTCAATATTTGTTTTGGAGTTTATTGATATGTTTTAGAAGTTTGACTTAACAAAGTCAAACTTCTAATGGTTTTGTGTTGTTTAATCTTCAACTAAGTTATAGTATACGTAACTTGGCAACTTGAGGGACCAATTGTGTATTTTAAAGTGATTATTGGGCGGGAGTTTTATGTATGACAACGGCAACCAAGACAAATTCAGGGATCGAGTGTGAAAAAAAACTCACTATTAGACCCTTGACCGTCTCTTACCGGAGTCGCTATTTACTTGTGCACACGAACCGATAAACCCATCCACCACTTTTTCCACACACAAACAATTTCCAATGGAAGATTTCCCTATTTTGAATGAACTCATGAAGATTGCTGGTTCATCCAAGTTGAATGATCGTATGTCTATGTGGTTTGAAGGAGAGGCTGCACAAGAAGGGCTTTTGAAAAAGCTAGTTCTTCAGTGCATTGATCATCTAAAGAGGGGAATCATGAAGCGTAGGGAGCTGATCGAAGAGAACGAAGCTCTAGGACCTCGGGAAATAGCGCTTGACTGTTTGGATGCGCTGAGGAAAATCTAGGCGAGGCACACACACCAACTTGTTCAATTCATACAGATTGTTGGTCAAACTGATGAAGCCATTCGTTTCGACGAAGGTTTTGTTAAGAAAATGGCTGAGCATTATTGATGAGTGTCTAAATACTCATCATTTTTGTACAATCTAAACTGCAGAATCATCTGAAAACACTCAAAAATGCATCAAAATGATGAAAATATCACAAACCAGTGTTTTATGTGTTTTAAATGCAAAAATATCAAAATCAGATGAAAAATGATTCAAGTTTGCAAAATTGGCAGTTTTAGTCCCCCAAGTTTTAAAAAGTTGTCAAATCTAGTCCCTGGAATTCAAAAATGTGGAATTTTATCATTCAAGGTCTCTAAAATATTCTAATTTGTTAAAATTGGTCCTTGAATGATTCTTTGGTCAAATGGCGGAAAAGGTCCCTAAACTTTGAAAAATTGCAAAAATAGTCCTTGGATTTCTAAAAATGGAATTTTATGCAAAAAGGGTCCTTGTACTATCAAATTTTGTCAAGTTTGGTCCTTGTGATAAGTTTGGAAAAGTATCATTTTCAGTCCTTGAGGTTTGGATAAATTGCATTTTTGGTCCTTGTATACTAGCTTAACCAACCGGACACCATTTTAATATATCAAGCCCAAATCCAAATACCAGCTAGGCCCAATCCCATATCAAGCCCAAACCCAACATGACCCTTGGACTTGAGCCATGCACCTTGATCCCAGTCCACATCTATTTTGAACCCCTGTCATAATCCATTTTGACCCACCCGTTATTATACACTCCTCGGTCAAAAAGTCAAAAACGCGCCAAATCCTTGCCAATGTTCATCCTCCTCACATATGCCTGTAATTCCACAAACCAGAGCTGGTTTTCCATGTTTTCTCCATCCCCCCTTACCTTGTCCCCTCCACCTCCACTAACACCCAAAAACCTTTAATTGACTCAAACCAAACCAATTAATATCAATACCTACTCTTGACAATTTTGGCGCCAAAATCCACTTGGACGAATGAGATGAATTAGAGAGGTCCAATGGCTCAGATGAGGTGGGATTCATTCATAGGTCAACAAAAGAGTGCAAAAGTCTATAAAAGAGAGGAGAGATGCAAAGAGAAGGGGAGTTGTTAGTTTTAATTTTTTTATGTATGTCGTTTTTAAGTTTTATGTTTTAATTAAGTTCTAATTTGTAATTTAAATCTTCTTTGTACTAAACCTAAGTTGTTAAATCTATTGTAACTCATTTTCAGTATCAATTCGAAGTTATCCAAGTTTCATGTTTTTAAGATTTCTTTTACTTATGCAATCTTAAATAATCTAAAATCCAGGCTTCAATAAGCTTCGTTATCACTCAAATAAACTTACTAAAGCTACTCATAGCTCTTAGCAAGCTTATAATCAAGTTTTAAGCCAATTCTCAATTTGGTCAACAAAAGTCAACTGAGGTGGAAATTGGTATGGAAATGAATATGGGTTGATGCTGAGCTAAGTTTTGGTTGGATTTGGGTTGGAAATAGTGTAATTGGTTCTGTTTTAAGTCTCCATTAAGATGGCTGTCTTGTAAGTTTGGTTTCCCTTTTCTTTAAACTTGTCATGTAGGCATATTGGGTTCAGTTTGTATTTGATTATTATCATTGCTTGAATTTTCACTATTTTATCTCTAGTATTAAGTTTATAACTTTATTTCAGTACTGCATTAAGTAGAAATTAGGTTAGATAGAGTAAACTGTTTTTGAGGATTACTTAAGGGTGTTTGGATCAGTTAGTATAATTAAGATTGAGGCTTGGTTTATGTTCAAAATCTGTTGCTTAAGTCTAATCTAGGTCCATTACAGTCAAATCAATAAGTAAATTGCACCTTAGATCATTCTTAGTCAACATCACCTTCAATCTGTCTTAATTGCTTATCTGTTGAAAATTTTAAAGATCAAAAGATTGTTTTGTGTTTAGAAAATGTTAGAGTAGCTTAGTATAACTTCCATTTAGCTTATAACATCAAGATCAGTTCATCATTTTGAATCAAAACTCATTTTAGTCAAAGTTTCAAAACTGTCAAAAGTCAAAAATTTTCAATGTCAGTTTTTGAATAAACTTTACAATTTCATTGTGATCTTACTGTTAGGATCTAGAGTTTGTGCTTTTGGGATAGTAATATTTAGCTGCTTAACTAAATTAGAAAAATAGTATTTCACTTCTAATTAGCTTATTAATAGCTTATTCATTAGCTTCTTTTAGACCCCTTGTCTGAAAAGTGTCCTGTGCAAGCTAGTCTAACTAGTGCTTATTTGTAGCTTGTTAAGTGCTTATTATCAGTTTTTATGCTTATTCAGTTGTTATTCTAGCTTATAACCATTTGTCTAGCTTATTTTCAGTTTACACTTTGCTTATTTCTAGCTTCATAGCCATTTTAGCTAAATACTTGTGCTTATTTTCCTTTTCTTGTTCACTGTTGAGATTTTTAGGCTTATTCAGTGCTTATTAGTGTTTTTCATATAGAGTTGTAGTTATAAAAAGTGCTTATCTCTTTGTACTTAATAAGTTTCAAAAATAAAAATCGAAAAAAAAATGTTTAGCAAAAAGGGTGGGGAGGCAGGCTCGAACCTGAGACCTCCCACCCTTGGGAGAGTGTTAGGATAGTACCTGGATACCAGTTGCCCTTGGGACTTGTCTTGGTTTAATCTTGCACAATCAAATACTTAAGTACACTTTGTCCGTTTAGCTTATACGTTTATTTTAGCTTATTACTAGCTTATTCGAACAAGCTTTTGCAATTTTTATAATTTTCTTAAATTTGTATTAGTATTAAGTATTTTATAAAAACGTTTCAGATTTTTCTCATTAGTTTTAGTATTTTTAAACATTTAATTAGTGTACAATCTCATTTAATTCATAATAAAAAATATAAAAGTCAAAAAAATATAATTCTTTTTTCTAAAATTTTCTTTTGTCATTTAGTACGTAAGAAAATTGTTTTTACATTCGTAGGCCTTTTATTTCACAAATTTTACATTTTTGCTTGCGCACTCGCGTAATTTTTATAAATAACGCTCGTTTTCATTTTAAGTCACATTTTTAGGTAATTTAGGTTTACGTTTTAATTAAAATAGTTTATTTAAGTTATTTTGTTTTATAAATCAAGAAAAACATCATTTTGCAAATAGTGATAGCGTTTATTTAATATATTTTAACTTTTTAATTTTCTTTAATTTGCATTTAAGTCGCTGTAATTTATTCTTTAGGTGTAATAATTCATCAAAATCCTTACTGATCACTATCCTTAGTGATCATTCTATCATCTGATCAAGTGTTTACACACCATTGAGTCTCCGTGGGACTTAACGACCCGGGAATTCATTATATTCTCTGATCTTAATTGCATTTGGTGTTTGAGCTGTTTTAAGTTTATTACGGTTGGTCATTCACAAGTGGCTAGCTTGAGTGATTAAACTTGACGGTTTAGCACCGATCAATTATGCCTGAATTTTGGGTATTTCATGGGGGTAGATAAATGGGGTCTTTTGGGAGCTAGTTTTGGAAATATAGGTTGGTAAAAAGGGTATGTAAATTGGATATTTTGTTTGGTCGTTGGTCTTGGTTTGATGTAGTTGTTTATGATCTTGTAACCGACTATATTAAGGATGAAATATCATCTAAGTTTTATGTATTGAATATGTTCTTGTATTGTGATATTGGGTGTATTTTAGTCTTATTAATATCAGCAAAACCAAACATCCCCTTGAATCAGCAAAACCAAACATCCCCTTTTATCAACAAAACCAAACACCCCCTTGTATCAGCAAAAGCAAAGGCAGTGGTTTAAAAATATGTGTTAAAAATGCAAATTCTTTAGCACTAAATAATAATGTATTGACAATGGTGTATTTTTTCGAAATTCAAAATGAATTGTAACATCTTGACAATGCTGATCATAATGCATTGACAATGGTGTATTGACAATGCTTTAGCACTAATGGACTGAACACGCCCAATGCCTGAAATTGTAACATCTTGAATTTTGACTTAGCCAAGTCAAACAAAATTTATGAAAGACAACAAATTGTAACTTACCTTTGTGGTATGACTTGGGTATGTCAAACCTATTTAGAAATGCAAAACAATTTCAAGCAGTTACAATGCACAACCAAACACAATTACTTACATAAGAACCAAATTTTTTATTCATCGATTTCATGTTCTCAACAACTACAAAGTTTCCTATCATCTAAACATACACTTAGCTAGACCCACAACTCTCCCTATCAACCTTTTCATTCATTTCCTTCCTTTCCTTAAGATATTTATACAAAATTTCCAGATTTGTAATCCTTTCTCCCAAATCGTTAACCTTTGATAACACAATGTCAGCCTCTTCCTTTTCTTTCTTAACACCCAAATCCTTTTCATTTGGGCAGTCTTCTTTTCTCAACGAACTCAACAAAGCCTTCCCCTTATCGTTTTGTGCCATTATAGTTTTTTTTTGCTTTGGGTAGAATGTGTGTTGCTTGTATTTTAGGGTTCAATGTAGTGTATTGCTGGTACTAATATTGTTGAAGGTTGGGTTAGATTTTAACTATGTTGGGTCAAAATTGTGAATGGTCTATTATACCCTCGAAGTAAAGCCAGAAAATTAAAGTTGACTATGGCAATCCTGGTCAACGGACGAGTTTGGCATATAAACCTCAAGTTTTGGACCACCGGCGATGATAACGCCCTACTTTGTCCCATCGCGATGCGCATGAACAAGTTTAGGGACCAACGGTGTATTTTAGTCCTTGTTTTATAATCTTTCGGCATATATGACGTAAACAAAAACGTACCAAATATGGCAACCTATAAACTTGCTCTAAGAGCATCTACTATGGTAAAATTTTATAAAGCTTTATACATTTAATATTTTTTGTCACCTCAATAATTTATAAACCTTTTGAGATGATAAACCTATTTCCTCTATGGTATAAATATTTTAAAACTTTATACTTATTTCACATAACACATACATAAAATGTTCTAAGATTGTAAAGAGGTCTAAGGTTTAGGACCTTTTCATGCCATATAATCATGAAACAAATATCCACTATGGTTAAAACAAAACATGAACCTTTTTAAGTTTTATAAACCTATTCATAAACCTTTGATGCTCTAATATATGTGTGATGTGACATTAATAAAAAAAAACTAATATTTAGGTGGTCTCGTCTCAATATATGTTATCTTTTTTTCGTTTGACATGACTTCGATTTCTTTTTTACCAAATCAATACATCAGATCAAAGCGTAAGTAGCAAAACACAACAAAGATGAAAGGCGTGACCTTTTTTTTAACGACGGCGAGGAACAAAGAGCCCACACCGGGTGCTCTTATGGTGTGTTTAGTTCAAGGAAACATATTTTCTGCAACATATTCTGTATGAAACAACAAAAGAAACATTTGTTCAAAATAATTGTCACCAAATATACTGAAATTTTTTATTTCTAACATATCAAATAAGTTACATAACACATTTTTTTAGGATAAACCGCAAAAAATCTCCTTATGGTTTGCCATTTTTGCGAAAAATATCCTTGAATAAATTTAATTGCGAAAAATGTCCCCGTGGGTTGCCATTTCTGGAAAAAAAGTCTCTCTGGTTTCCACTTTGTTGTAAATCGTCTCTTTTGGCTAACAAGCGTTAAACATTCCCGTTAGTCAAAATCAAAGGCCATATGAAATGACTATTTTACCCTCACCTACTACATGGACATTTTTTGCAGTTTACTCTTGATTAAATTTTGAGTTCCCAATTACACCACCGCCTCTACCACCACACGATCACACCACCACCCTCTACCACCACCACCGCTCTCTACCACCACACAATCACTACCATCAAATCTTTTTTTTTCACATACTGTATTCGATTATGTAAACAGATGATGCGAGAAGCGCTTGAATTTGATACTACATTTTTAACAAGTTTAAACAACACAAAAACTTCTCATGGTCCAAAAGACTCCAGTTTATAAGCAACAATGACCAATATTCCAACTAAGAAAGACAACTTGAAACACAAAAAGCGGCTCCAGCAACCGCAAGATTTCTCTTCTTTACGCGACAAGGGTGTTAGCAGTGGTTGACTCGCTGCAAATAGAAAAAAGGTAGTTAGTATGCAATAAAAATGAATTGTCAAAAAGCTCATTCACATACAGAAAAACAAGAATCATACTAAACAGTTGCTGAAAACTGGAATCATAGAGAAAGAAGGTTAAGAAAAACTAAGGTGCTTTTGACTTGATTAATTTGTATTTTGGCCACATCACATAAACACATTGCATTTGCCTTTCTGTGAGAGACCAAGAAACACAAAAGCAATCAACACTCGAAGCAAAGGGCAGTAATGGTTTGGAACTTAAACATCTCTTAGATAATGAGTGGAAATAGATGAGTATGTAAACGGTCCAAAACAATGATTGCATTGAAGAAATTCAGAAAATTGATCTTAATTTTCAAAAAGATGCGCACAAAGGGGACAATTTTTCATGTTGATGACGATAGGGACATATTTGCAACGAAAAAGAGTAACAAAATAAATTAAAAGGGACCAGAACATACTTTTCCAGACTGGTGGAAGCTTCTTGGTCTTATTGTAGTAGCGGGCAAGACGGTGGATCCTGCTCTCAACAAGAGTCAACCCGAACTTGGAGTCCTTTTCTTTCATGTACCTTTCCAAGTGCTTTTTGATGGCAACAACCTTCTTGATGAGGTAGTATAGATCCTCTGGGATCTCAGGAGCAAGTCTTGTCAAATAAAGCAAACACATTAGTAAAGACGTCACAGTAAAAATACTAAAATGGGTATACATAACAATTATGATAATGCATACCATGAGCCTTGAAAATTATGAGAATCTTGCTGCCAGTAACACTGTTGACCTGAGCAATACCATGAGAATCACAAAGAATAACACCAATCTGCAGGGACGGAACCAAGACAAAATATGAATGGGTGCACAAATTTTTTGAACCATAATATAAAAACACATTTCGATAGACCGGGTGCATTTAAGATGCATTTAGGAAAAAATTGATGTTTTTTTTTTCCAAATGCAGTAGTAGAGGGTGATGGTGGTGGTGGTGCTCATGTGGTGGTAGAGGGTGGTGGTGTGATCCTGTGGTGGTAGAGAGTGGTGGTGTAATTGGGAACTCAAAATCGAATCAAGAGTAAACTGTAAAAAATGTCCTTGCAAAAAATTTCTCTGCAGTAGGCGAGGGTAAAATACTCATTTCTCATGGCCTTTGACTTTGACTAACGGGGATAATTAACGCTCGTTAACCAAAATAGATGATTTGCAACAAAGTGGAAACCACAAGGACATTTTTTTTCAGAAAGAGCAAACCACAGGGATATTTTTCGCAATTAAGTTTGTTCAAAGACATTTTTCACAAAAATGACAAACCACATAAACATTTTTTGCAGTTAACCCTTTTTTTTTTATGTATAATGTTTATCGATACTTTGAGAGGAGTATTGTGTTATTTAACAACATTTGCCCAAACTTTGTGATTATTTAAAGAAGCCACCAAAGTTCATGAGACGAATTAGGTGACATAAGCAATCCATTTTGTATTAATAAATTTAAATTTTACGAGTAGGGATGACACACAATACTTCTCCGGTACGGTATAGGTAGGGATGACACGCAATAGTATTAATTTTTTAAATAGGACCCACAGTTTCTCTTAGTTGGTCTATATTCACAAGACAAAATTTATAATGCTATCCCCATTAAGGGGTTTAAATAGAGGTGGGTCCCACATAGGCCCCACACTTCTCTTAGCTAAAAAAAAAAAAAACGCCCCTAAGTTAAATAACAAAAGTTTTAAAATTTTACGAGTAGGGATGACACAAAATCCATTAATAAATTTAAAACAGGAAGAACCGTATAGGTACCGATTTCTTGATACCAAGTACCGGTACCGAATTCGGTACCCGAATCCCGTCCGGTACGGTACCGGTACCCACTTTCATGCTCGGGAAAAAATCGATATCACCAATTCGGTACGGGTTTGGTACCATTTCTAGTACATTGCTCATCCTTAAGTGAAAGGGGGTGATACTCACACCACATCTTTTGATGCATGCACCACAATTTATGCATTAAAGTATTGTATGGTATAAGCTGTAATGCATAAATTGTGGTGCATGCATCAAAAGATGTGATGTAGGTATCAATTCCTCTAAGTGAAGCATCTCGGATTTCCGATACTGCTCAAGGTACCTTAAAATATATGATTAGAAGTAAGATAACTTTTAGAAATGCAATTAATCCTTACTGTTTCTATATATTTTTCTTATATAAAGATTACCGAATACCCTTGGGATGTGGAAGCTTGGAAACCAATAGTTGATGGTGTTCATTAGAATGGAAGAATCATCTTTTGTCAATTGTGGCATTCAGGTAGAGCATCTAATAAAAGTACTATCTTAAATTTTTTCTTATTCATCAGTAACTTAAGTTAACTAAAACATACAGTAATTGTTAAGCTAACAAACTCAAAATGATTAGGTTGGTAGTCCTACACTTTTTTCTAATTTTTTTTTTCCATTATATTTTTTGAGTTGTTATGATGGTTCAAACTTCAAAGTTATACTACTTGATGCATCTTCATATAAACATAACGGTTTTGATTGTGAGTACATGCATCCTAAAGCGGACAAGATGGATTTGAACAAGAGTAATGCTACACTCACAATTTTCACAAAAAGAAATCCGTACGCACATATAGCAAGTGACTTGTACCAATAACATTGTATTAAAGTTTCTCTTTCTCTTTCCCACTCCTTACGATTAAGTGACACATGTGTGTGTGGATTTCCTTTTGTAAAAGTTGTGTGAATGTACATTTCTCTTTGAATAATGTCCCATTAATCTTTTTTAATCATAATGTAACACGATTTGTCTTTTCATCATGATCGCGAGACTAGTCAATAAGGGTCGCATTAGCCTTTGAACAATGTCTCATTAGTCTTATAATTTTGATATAATAAAGAGACGAAAAGAAGAAAAAGGAAAAGATAACATACTATTAACAGAATTATGTCGTCATGTTTGACTTCTTAACTTAGCGTGTATTTTTTTGGAAATAACTTAGCGTGTTTAATAGGACATAGACAAGTTTCAAACCGGCCAACCAATTAAAAATAAATTCCAAATGGGTAAATCTAACAAAGTTATTTTACATGACATTTTGTTTTGTGTAATTCTTGCGTTGCTTATTATTTGTTCACTTCTTTATTTTCAGGTTGTCGCAAATAATCATCCGTTACTAAAAGAGATAGGAAAGTATGGCATACTAAAAGAGATAGGGTTTTTGGCATAAGTCTAGTCAAGTCAACAATTCTAATCACGTTTAAGTATGGCAAAATTGTATGATTAATTACGTGGAGTGTGTCAATAAAAATTAAGAGTGTACAAATCAATTTCTTTTAAATTAGGAGGACTAGAAGTGTAAGTTTTGGAATAAGTAAAAAATTCCGTTAAAAAATACTACTTTATTGAATTAGTGACTTGACTTATGACTGGACTTGACTAATGCATACTAGGAAATCATACAATTCTTCAACCGACTTGTATTATTTAATGTCAAACGTAATTAGAATTATTGACTTGACTTATGCATGCTAGGAAATCATAGAATTCTGCCATACTAAAAGAGATAACGTTTTTGGCCAAATTCAAAAACACCTCAAACCGTGTGGTTCGTTGTGTTCTTCGTGAGCTTGAACTAGCATTCGAGCATACCACAAGGATGTGTAGTGTATGCAACTTTAGAGCATACTTACTTTAGTATCTAAGAGTGTTTCGTGATCCTCAAATCAAGTTCAAGAATCTTTTTGTTAATACAAATAAATCATAAAAACGTTTATTTATATTTCACGATCTTTTAATGTTTTGTCGATAATAAACGTAAAATCATTTTAACGAAACAAATAAAATACATAAAATGTTTGAGCCAATAGTTTACTAACACACTTTTACTAAACATATTAAAACCATATCAAAACATGTTTAGTAAATAAGTTATAAAACCAAAGACATTTTTATAAAACACTAACAAGTAATATTGTTTACATCTTATAGAAATGCATATGTATAATAACTAGTGTTTACATTTTATAGAAATGTATATGTACTTTATACATGTTGTAATGGGTAAGTAATGGATAAAATCCAAGGTCCATAACCCATGACCCATGACCCATGATCCATTGACTAGGTACAATGAATGTTGTTTGGTAAAAACCAAAGTCCATAACCCATACCCCATACCCATGGAGCATGATCCATAACCCATGACCCATTGCATGACATCATGCATAAAGTCATGTTGGGTGTTATCCATGATCCATGACCCAAAGTCCATGACCCATGACCCAAGATCCATAACCCAATGACTAGATATATTGTATCTTGTTGGGTATCCATAATTCATTACCCATAACGCATAACCCATAACCCGGTTTGCAACCCAAAATCTGGACTAAACTGACCCAATAGCCGGATCCCAAGAATTGCACTAGCCGGATCCCTCTAGGGAAGGATCCATGGGAACCGTAGGACAGTAGACAAGTTTTGTCTATAAATAGTGAGCCATTTCTCTCTTGCTCACTACCACTCTTAGATATACTTTCTCTCAGTATTTTAACCTCTCTAACCACTAATCCAAAGGATCATTCTATGTAGTTTATGTTTGTGTGATTCTCTAGGTTCCTCTTAAAGGCGAGATCACCACATCTTGAAGACATGCAAGCTCAAGTCATGAGTTGCTAAGCTTCGTCATCTTCAAGACCACTGAAGTGCATCTTGTTGATAGTTCTCTCCTCCCTCCCTAGAAGTGTAGTGTTTAAGGCATTAGTGAAAGGTGCCGAAAGGTCGTGTTGAAGGCATTAGTGAATGGTGCCGAAGGATGTGTCGAAGACATTAGTGATAGGTGCCGAAGTCTCGTGTTGAAGGAATTAGTGAATGGTGTTTAAGGTGTACAATCGATATGGAGCGTCGATGTACAAGTTTTGTAGTTTAGGTTAAAGGATGTTAATATCCTTTCTAATATTGTAAAAAGGAGTGTGTTTCCTTTGGGTAGTGGTGTAGTGTTGGGTAGTAGTTCCTCTTTTGTAATGGAACTTAGTATCTAGCCTTGTACCGGATAAAGTGTAGGCGACGTTGTGATAGGTTTGGTTCTACCTCGTGGAAGAACTCGGTGTCTAGCCTTGTACAGGATAAAGAGTAGGCGACGTTGTGAAGGCTTCTCCGCCACATTAAGGAGCTTGTGTTGTGTAGTGCTTACGAACTCTCGAGTGGGGTACTCGGGGAGTGGAGTAGGGCAAGGAAGGTGTCCTTGTAGCCGAACCACTATAAATACTCGTGTTGTGGTTTTGTGTTTCTTTACTCTTTATCTTTGCATTACTTACTTATATGATTATCTATCAATATCCAACATACATATCAAATAGATTGACATAAGTCGATCTAAATACTTTAAAACGAGGTTTTAGTCGGTAAAACAATTCACCTCCCCCCCTTCTAGTTTTCCACACTTTTGTTGATCAATCGAGCAAAACGAAGAGATTAGTAGTCATGTATGATTAATTACGTGTTAACTTGTAAGCATCAAATGAGATCCCTATGGGACATTCTCCGATGCGTAAACTTGGATAATATTAGTTATAGATCTCAAAATTCCAACACTTTTATGGTGGCAGGTGGGTACCATGATCAAGATGAAGCAAACTGTGTGGTTGAAAATGGTGATGCGGATCTTGTAGCATTTGGACATACGTGTTATATTAGGTTAAATCCTTGATTATGATATCTGACTAATTAGGGTTTTGGTGTGCATGGTCTTTCTTTGTTTATTTAACATTGTTCATGTTTTATAAATCATGCGGGTGACAACCAAATCCCTACACCATATACATAATATTTTATAAAAAAATATAAAACAATATGCTGTTGTTATTTATAAATATTATTATTAGTATATATTAAACTAATGTATTTGCATGAAATTATAAATATAAAAAGAAAAGCACAAGTTACCATGACATGTAAATGGATACACTGGATTATACATATAATAACAACTCATAATATTTTTTTTATAAGATTAAGTAAGGATATCCGGAAAAAATATTTTTTAACTATCCACATTCAATAACGACTCATGTTATTCCTCTTTATAAGTTTAACCCGCGTACGGGTTTACTAATCGGCTTAAATTTTCTTAATAGGAGTATATATATCAAACGAAGGCATGACCTCACACGTTACTATGAGATGAAAATAAATAGACGAGATTCTACATATAACAACAATACATAATTTTTTTCAAGCCCGATATTTGCTACTAAACACACAACATTTTCTATAACATGATATAAATAGTTAAACTTAAACAAGATCAACCTAAAAACCATACCAATTAAACAAAGTCAAATCCTTCATACAACAAAAAGTCTTTACAAAATAGTAATTGATATTAACATATAATGAAAAAATTATGTAAAAACTCTTGCATGCACGGATATTATAAACATATAAGTATTAAAAATTTAACATAAATTTATAGAAAAATCTTAAACAGTATGAAATAATGAATTTATGAATTATCATAATATTTAATTTCAAAACAAAGTTATTTAAATATTTTACATGTTATATTATCAGCTGAAACTTCTTGCATGCACGAAATCAACTAGTAAATATAATAGAAATAAGAGTTTTACTTTATCCTCCAACTTCATATTCCTACTTATCTTCTTATCCATACATAAATATAACATGTGTTTCCCACTTACTATCTCCTTTCATCAAAACCGTCAATCGTGTCACTTGTTAGGATCATGTGGGTAGGAAGATTAGTAAGAATACAAAGTAATGTAGGAGGAAATATCATTTCTCTACCAATTAATATAATGTCTATATTTTATTATCTAATACGTATCACATGATTTCAATTCATATTTTTTCATATTATAATACATGTAACTTCAGTAAACTGAAGGGAGTGGTGGGTGAGAGGTCCTCGAGTAAGGCCTCCCTCACATGCCACCTTATTCCCCCAAACCCACCTCACGCGCGAGGGTAAAAAAAACGGATGAGAAAGGTGAGCCACTCACTTTTTTTTGACGTTCAAAAATGTAGGCCTCTTTTAAAAAAAATAACCATTGCTTATTATGAAAAAAAAAATACACTACCTCATTTTTCAACTATAAAAACCCAAAAACTTCACCATTTTAAACACACATAATCTCATATTCTTATTCAAACAACATCTATTTTATTCCTCATTATCCAAATGGATTCCGAAATATTTTTGTTCACCGACTAAGAAGAAGAACAAGAAGGAGTTATTCGGGACTTAAACTTTATTAAAAGAGCAGTGTTGTTTATTAAGAAATTACGAGTAGCAAATCGGCCGACGAGAAACATCATAACGCGAGATCGTTATGGTGCTCATGATAGTTTAGTCACCGCCGATGTTAGTGTGAACCCAATGTACGATGCATATACATTCCGGAAGAGGTTCCGAATGAGTCGTCGCCTTTTCACATGGATATTTTATGAGGTAACTTTTCGTTGTCCATTCTTTCATAATGATATTGATTGTACATGAAGAGAACTCATTTTGTGACAACCCGTAATTTTTGAGACTTATTTTAATAATAAATTATATTTACTATTGCCTATATTTCTTTTTGAGCATTCCGAACTCATTTGATTTGAAAACGAGAGATTAACTCGCAAAAACTTGAAAACCATACACAACATGTACCGGCACAACCGTAAACCTAATAATCTTTTAATTGTAATTTCTATTAATTTTAATAGTTGCTTTCTATATGACCACTTGTTTTCGTGGAAAATCTATTTTAAACTTTTTTTTTTTGGTAAAAGGGAATCATACCCTGGTAAAATAATCTATTTTAAACTTAATTGTGCATGTTTTGAGTCCCTGATCAAATTTTATCAAACCTAAACAAGTCCCGAACCCTAATGACTGAAAAGTTACAAAAATGGTCCTTGTGATAGAAGTTACACCATCACCCCTCCAACTTTCACTTACATTAAAAATTTTCTTATAACTTTGAAGTATATCAACTTTAGTATTAGGGTTTTCTTCATTTTCTAATCGTGTCCCTTCTTCTCTCTAGCCGCCACTGGCAGCCTCCACCACTGACACCAACATCCACCACCAACTGCCGTACTACTCCGTCGTGGGTCAAGAAACGTAAACATCAAAGGGTTAAGAATATGAGTTCAATTTTGATTGAGGTATTTGGGTCGTGTTTTGTCTCACTCGTCTCTACCCGTGTCCCTTGTTGTTGCTATGTTCATAAAACATTAAAACTATTCCTTATCATCTTCTTTTTATTTGATGCGAATGCATAACAAGTTTGTACAAAAGTTTGTGATTTTAAACGGACTAAAAATGTTCTAGATTAAGGGTATCATCGATCTTGTGGTTTTATAATAAATAAGATATTGTTTGTATGCTTAACTTTGTGGGATTTTGGTCTCGGTCGGATGTAAAACCCGAATGGGTTTCGGGTATAAAAACCCATTTAGGTCTCAGGCTTTGCTTTCGATTTGCTTATTTTCGAGTCATTTTGGATCGTTTAGCACTTATTAATAAGCACAAACGTGCTTAATCCCGTTCGTCTTTTATGTTTGGGTCTCGGACCAGTTTGGTAACTCAAGAGGGTGTGTTAGATCGGATTTGCTTAATCCCATATTATCTTGGCTTATTTACATCTTTTAACTTATTTTTGTTTGTGGTTTGGTTTTGGACTTGCTTATTTGAGATATATATCTTGGACTTATATTGTAAGTTATAGCTTAATTAGAAATTATTATTAATCTTATGAGCTTATTTAGTTTAATTGCTTATTTTTTGCCTCATAATCGTGATAAAGTGCAATATTGGACTTAACACTATAGATTGGGTTATAAAGATACCTTAACGAACTCAAATTATATATGGATCGTGGACATAAACTAATGATATTGGACATGGAAAATTTGAACTAATTATCGGGCTTATATCGGACTAAATATATATTAGACATTGGACACTTAACGGACTTGATATATTTGGACATAACGGACTTTAAGGGATATGACATATTGGACTTATATCAAACTTGATTTATTTGGCCATAGAACCCGATAATTATTAAAAACATTTAACACTTCTAAAATTAGTTATTAGTTAAACGTAACAAATTGTATTATTACTGTTTTGTTAATAATAATGGAACGTGTTTGAATAAACGTGAATTAAAATATATTGATTTGGAAATTGTTGGAAAAGTATTAATTTGGAAAATTGATTTTATTAGAGTCATTTGACGTGAAAACGTTGTATAAACAGACGATTTATGCCGAAATTTTATAAAAATTTCTATACTTATAATTTTATTACAAAAACTCTTTTAATATAATAAATGACAATGGATGAAATATATAGTTTTATTTAATTTTAAAACCTTATCAATTGAATAAGGTATTGAAACTTGTGTTCTCGTATCTATACTATTTATAAAACAAAAATGGTCAAAGTGAAAAGTCAAGAAATTGAAATATTGAAAAAATTAAAAAGGAAATGTTGGAACTAAAAAAGGAAATGTTGAAAACATATGTTTCAAAAGGAAACTATTAATACACATCGAAAACCGGGCTGACTCGGGACGTTTCAAACCCGACGGGTTGACCCGGTTTAATTTGCCCCATTTTTTGACCCAACCCGTTGAGACGACCGGTTTAAACTAACCCGTTTTTTGAACGGAACAATTCATCCGGTTGAAGCTATACGCAAATTATCGACTAAGTAAAATTTTGTCGGAAGCTATACGCCGATGTCGCTAGACGAGTGAAATCGGCAAACTGCTGCCGTTAAACGCGCATAAACGACAAGCCGCTGCCGCTTGGCGCGGGTAATCGGCTAGTAAAATATAAATGTCCTAACAAATTTATTTGGGGTTATCGGGTAAATGCTGAAACTTTACCATTGGCTTACTTTCTTATTTATTATCTCACTTATTTTCTTTATTTACTTTCATACTTATTTTCATATCTAAACTCTTATTTGTTTCTTTTATTCATTCCTTTTACCTACTTCTCTATACGAACTGTATTGTATATATTATACTCAGGGCCGTCCCGTGGTTTTTTAAAGCCCTGTGCCATAATTACATTGTACAATATTAGATTCAAAAATTTTATGCATACGCATTATTACGTATAAGTTTATCAATAAAGCAAAATACTAATTTGATCAGAAGCGTCAAAAACGTCAAAAAAACGAAGGCGAAAACATTAATATTGCATGAATACTTAAGAAACGTTGCTTAAAAATGTATAAAGATATTATGTGATTTAAAAAATGCATTAGACCTTTTGTAAAAATACACCAAAAAGTTTGGATTGAAACTGTATATACTACACTGTAAACATATTACACTAGTTTGCATTTAAACTAAAATATTAAGACACAAATGTAAAATACTATAAACCACAAGGTATAAATCACTACTACAAAAAGTGACATAGAGCCCGGTTGAAAACGGGCATAGAGCCCGGTTTTGGTGACGGGCACAAAGGGGGAGGGACTCTATGTGAAAAGCAAATAGAGCCCGGTTTTAAAAACGGGCTCTATTACGTGTTATAGAGCCCGGTTTTCTATCAAAGAACATGGCTCTATGTGAACAAAAATAATTAAAAAAATAATAATTCCAGCCACGAAATCAAATTCCTTTTGGCCAAATGAACATTGTATTGATTCAAATAAGAAAAGATTAACTCGTATAATAACTTACATTCTATTGATACATTGAGACTAATCTTGTGCTATGCTTGCAAACAACACATTTCAAAAAACTACAAGCTACCTTAATTGACTACTTGAACGAAAATGAAAGTGAAAAATAAACCACTGACATTACTGTGAAGTCTCGTTATTATGCATTTCCTTTGAGTAACCTGGTCTAATGAGATGGGGTTTGATGAAGTTGATGACGTCCCAAATCTGTCTTTGCCCATAATAAGTCTTGACTTTGCTCGTCATCGTACACGCTCTAAACCACAAAAGTAACTAGCTAAACACCACATCAACCACCTGAAGAAACTAAAACAAGCATAAATTACCTTTTGTTGCAAGGTTCAAAACGCGGAGAGACTATTAAAAATACAATATAGTAGCATACAAATATAAAGTATCAATTATGGCCTTGAACAATTTCTTTAGTAGTGCTATGAACTGATTGAAAAGAAACAACTGGATGAGATGAATAACCCCTCAATAGTACTGAATATTAAGAAATAGCAATGTGAATCTAAATGTGTTGTTGTGGAAATAAAATGCAGAAATACATTGTGAAACAAAAGCCCCTTATTTTGTCAAATGAAATAATCCTAATAAAAAAATTATGCACCATAATTGCATTATGTATTCACCAACATTCATAGATGGTCATGTTCATGGTGCAGCAATTGCAAACAAATTTAGTTCTCTGGATGCTTCAAACATAAAAGGTAAGCCTATAAAACTATGCACCATGTAAACAAAATGTCTTGTTCTGCTTCGAAGTTCTTTAATGATACCATATTAACATTAATACAATTCAATAAGATTCATAATGTTATCACTCGATGATGTTCCAACATCTATAACGATACCATATTGATCTTTAATCAAGTTCAATAAGAGCAAACTTTTTCAAGCTACCTTTAAGAAACCATGATGCTACTTTTAACTAATACAATAGAGCTATACTAACATATTGACGCTATAAAAGCTTTTTCACAATGTACCAGTATTGCAAGCTCCCTTGTTGGGCAAATGATAATAACACCACTTCCATTTCGAGGAACAAAGTGAAGCTCATATAACCCAACTGCTGCTCCAAGAAGATCTTTTCCTTCCAAAAGAGGAGGAATTTCTCTCGCTTAGATTTGTAATAGTTATGTTAAAGTTAAAGAAATAGTTTTAGTCTCATGGGTGGCAGACATAATAACAAACAAAATCTTCATTAGTGACCTAAAACATCAAATTAGAAGTACAAATACCTCCATATGTACTTCCATATGTGTTTTGTTGCATCCATGGCCTAGCGGGTACAGGCCTCCCAAGTGCATTTGTGTTAACTGCCGATGCATCATTTGCGGGCACCATTTCGCCTGGTCTTGCTGTTCCAGAAGCTACGACTACATCACTTGTGCTACCAGGAGATGAGGGTTTAAAAGGGGCCGGTCTAGATGATGTTCCTGCTTGTTCCCATGGTTTTGGAGGTGGACCACTACCTAAATCACGAACATAAATTCTACACATCAATATCAAAATAAACGGTTTTACTTCAAAATAAAGTGTACAACAATGTGGAAGTATCAAATGCATATGATGCCAAATAATACTATGTAGCTAGTGCTCCTGCAGTCCTGCTTATAAGAATTTATAGCTAGGATTCCTTCTAATAAACTTAAAGGAATAAATGATACTTGTAATAACAGAAATACAAATCTTTTTCCAGCTCGTGGACATAAGTTGATCAACTAAACTACGTACATTCGGTGTGTTCTTGAGGTTGCTCACTCCTTTATTTTCAAGCGTCTTGCCTAATAATTCATTATGCAAAATATCATTTCAATCAAACATTACATCTTTTTTATATCTAAGAGCTAACTTTCGGTGTGAAATGGTAAGGTGCACAGTTTTTAACAAGCAACTCTGAACATCATTACTGACTATCCAATTTACCCATTAGACAAAATTAACGAAATAAAAATCACAGCAGTTCCCCAAATCCGTTTATATGAACCCTGATTCCAAAAAATAAAAATCAACCAAACACGAAAATGAGTCATGAATACATCCAATTGAACATATAACGAATTAAAGTACCTGATTTGTTGATAATGTGATATGGTGAATCGAGAGGGGTAGGGATACGACTGACGACAGGTGTTGTGACTAGCAAGGGTCGATTACAAAAATTGGATTTGGCTTAGTTGATGACAAACTGGAGAGATAATGAAAATGTGGTTTTAATTTTTGGGGAAAGTTTTGAGATGAGATGAAGAGGACAAGGGTGGCTGTGTCAGGTAGAAAACAAATGGAGGGATTGATGAGTGTGTAAATACTCATCATTTTTGGTCAAATCTGAACTGCAAAACGTTTAAAAATGCTCAGAAATGCATCAAAATACTGAAAATATTCCAAAATTACATTTTATATGTTTCAGATGCAAAATGTTTAAAATCAGATGAAAAATGAGCTAAATTTGCATAATTGGCAGTTTCAGTCCCCCAAGTTTCAAAAATTGTCAGAAATAGTCCCTGAGCACATAATTTCAAAAGAAAAAATCACCAAAGGTCCTTTTTAAATCATAAGTTGTCAAAATTAGTCCTTTGGTGAAAAATGTCAAAAGTTTTGAGAAATTACAAGTTTGGTCCTCCAAGTTTCAAAATTGGCAAAAATGGCCCTTGGAAATTTGAAAATGTCAAGTGTGGTCCTTGTATTATTGAAACTTGTCACTTTTGGTCCCTTGAAACATCTTTGTGAAAATGGCAGCCTTGGTCCTTATATTTTCAGAATTTGCAATATAGGTCCTTGTGTATTTATAACCTTTAAACCTTTGGCCTTGTCAAAACACTTGTGACCCCTGCCATAGCCAATTGACCCCCTGTCATTTATATTTTTGGACCCCCTGCTTATTAATACCCCCAGTCAACACATGAGTCAAACAAACCCCTACCCGCCAAAAGTCTTCTTCTCCCCCTGCCATTCCTGCAAACACACAACCTCCCATCACTCCAACTCATTTTCCCCCTCCTTGTTCCCTCCACCTCAACATCCCTCCAAAACACATTTAATGCTTCTTCTAACCCTTCACTCAACCCCAACAGGTCAAAAGCACATTTGGCGCCAAATTCAATCAAATGGCCAAAAATGGCTTAAGCTGATCCAATGGCCCAAAAAAGTGGTGGGATCAAATCAGAAACAAGTGGGAAGATGATTCAGATATAAAAAGAAGCAAGAGGAGAGAAGAAAAGAGAGTAGTTAGTTTAATTTTCAAAATGTATGTCGTTTTTAAATTACTATGTCTTAAATAGATTTTTAGTTATAATTTCAAGCTTATTTGTACCAATCTCAGTTGTTTAAGTGTATTACCACTGTTTTCAAATATTAATTCAAGTTTGTGTTCATGTTTCATGTTTCAAGTTACTGTTACAAATTTCAGTCTCAATTTCTTATGTACAAGCTCTTGGTAGCTTATTTTTAAGCTCAAACAATCTTATATAAGCTTATCATAGCTTTTTGTAAGCTTGCATTCAAGTTTTAAGCAATTTTGGGTTATGGTCAACAAAAGTCAAACTGGAGCTAAATTTGAAATGGTGATGATATTGGGTTGATGCAGAGGTTGATTTGGATTGAAATAGGCTTAGAATAATAGTATATGGGTCTGGTTTAAGCTGCAATTTAAGCTGGGGCCTTGTGAGTTCTATTCTCATTTCCATTTTTTTTTCAGTATTGCATTTTATGCTTATAGTTGAATCTGTGATCATTAGTAGTTCTGACTTGTTTATTAAGCTGTATTTAGGATAGCTGAACTCAGTTTAAGTATCTGCTAGAGTTAGTTCAACAGTTGGTTTAGATTTAATTGCATATCAGTAGAAACATGTGTGTTTGGATCAGTGTTAAAATCTGAGATTGAGTCTTTGTGTGTACTTGGCAATTGCATACTCAGCCTCAATATAAGTAGTTAGGCTCATTTGAGTCAGTCATTTGTGCATTAGCACAACCAAAGTCAAAATTCTTATCAATCTTTCTTAATTAACTTCACTGTTTGGATTTTGGAAAATCAAGAGCTTGTTTTATGTTTAGAAATCACTAGGGTAGCTTGCATTAGTTTCATTATACCATTTAACATCATATTCAGTTGGTAAATCTAGATCAAAGTTCAAGTTAGTCAACTTTTCATAATTGCTTCAAAAGTCAAATTGCAAAATCCAGTTTTGACCCAAGCTTGGGTGATTTTTCATGGACTCATCTCTGGGCCAATTTCATTGAAACTTTGGTTTTTTAAACTTCTGTTGGTCTACTTTCTTATTGTCACTTTTATAGAATTTTGTCATTTTTATAAGTTCCAAATGAGCTTGTCAAAACGGGCTTATATGCCCTGTGCACAGGGCACTGAACTGCACAGGTGTTGTGCAGTTTGTGCAGCCCTTGCACAGAGCTCAATTGAGCTTGCCTTGGTCTCATCTTTGGTTTAGAAGTAGCCAACCAGGTCTTCTTTAAGTTCCAATATCTGGTCTTTGATTTCTAGCTTTTTGGGTGGCTTATTCTTAGGCTGCAAATAGGTGGGTAGAAACTCTTATTAGCACTTGGTCTCAAATCAACCAAATCTTGGTAGTTAGCATTTCATAGGTTAAGAGTAGTTGTTTTTAGTTGCTTTTGAGTTCTTTTAGTATATTAAAGCTTCTGTAATCAGTGGGTGCTTATTTGTAGCTTTTAGCTTAACTTGAGTGCTTATTTATAAGCACTCTTTACTGCAGCCTCTTAATCCCACACACAAGCCCTTGTTTTTATATTTTTCTTATATTCCTAATATTATTTTAGACTTATCTTGAATATTTCAGATTTTTCCAAGTTAGTTTGCTATTTTTCTGCATTTTAATCAATTTTTAGTACTTTTTAATTAGCATTTAATACAAATAATTTAGAAAAGTTTCAAAAAAATAATTTTTCATTTTTCTTAGGTTAAGATAAATATAAAAAGTCAAAAAAATATTTTTCCAGATTTTTCTTAGTTAAATTTGTATTTTTAAGCAATTTAAGTAGATTTAAATAGTTTTTAATTCATAGAAAATAGAAAAATAATCAGAAAAATACAAAAATAGTTTTGAAAATTCTATTTTATAATATTTTAGATTTTTCTAAGTCATAATTTCATTTTTCTAGCTTTATTTCATATTTTCTTGTATTTTAGGGTATTATTAAATAAGTAAAAATAGTTTTTAATTAATAATAATTAAATAAATAGTAATAAAAATAATTTTCTTTTTCTAAAAATTTTCTCTTATCATTAGGTTTGTAAAAATGTCATTTTTATATTTTTAGGATTAATACTGTTTGAATTTCACATTTTCTTTTGTACGTCACGTAGTTTTTAATTTAAATTTATAAAAGAAAAAATCAAAAACATCATTTTAAAAATAGTGATAGCGTTTATTTAATATAATTTATTTTTTTTTTATTTTCTTTAATTTGCATTTAAGCCCCTGTAATTTATTAACTTTTTCTTTAGGTATAATCAATCATATCTCTTTTTCCGTTCAAATTCTCTCGATCACTATTCGTTTGATTATTCATCGCACAGCTCGTTAGGACATAACGACCTGGGGAAACACTATACTCTCCTGATCTTCATTGCATTTGTTTCCGGACTGTTTTAAGTTTGTTACGGTCGGCCATTCACAAGTGGTCGGCTTGAGTGATAAAACTTGACTGTTCGGGAGCGAATCAGGGATAATGAAAATGTGGTTTTGATTTTTGGGGAAAGTTTTGAGCGGGAGTAATGGAAATGTTTTGGGCAGAGGAATATAGCCCGGTTTGCATAAGAAAAGAGGGCTTTAATGGTTTAGCACATAAAGCCCGGTTTTTTAGAAGGGAAAGTGGCTCTATATTAGTAATAAAGCCCGGTTCTTTCGAAGAAAACATGGCTCTATCCTTTTCCAGCATAAAGCCCGGTTTTTTTAGAGAAAACATGGCTCTATACCCTTTTTCTAAACACAAAATGCTTTTAGAGCCCGTTTTTCATTAAAACCGGACTCTATTAAGGGGGCTCTATTCACAAATCTCTAGTAGTGAATTTAAATAATAAGTCAGCTTCTTCCTAACCTGTATTCATGTCCGTATACACCCAGACCCCCAGTTCATACTCAATTTTCAATATCACTTAACAATGATTGATTTCCTCTTTTTTTCATTGTATGTATCATAGAATCTTTCGTTACAAAGCACATCTTGTCTAATACATGCTACAAATCCAATTTAACGAGCACCAATGTCTAAAAATTATGGTGCCCCAGCCAAATCGGAGGCCCTGAGTGGTTGCACATCCCGTACATGCTCAAATCCGACCCTGATTATACTCCGGCGTGTGTTTACGAGTCTAGTCTTTCTAACCACCACACGAACGATGATAAAAAAACCTTTTTACAAACAATGATACAAGTCTTCCAAGAAAATTAAAATGCATTATCATTTGAAAACTCGTATGCATCATACTATTTTACGAGACATTTCGTGAGTCAAACTATATATTTATTAGGTTGTGCCGATCATGTACCGTTGTGCTTTACTACTTGACATTGTTTGTGTTATTTGCATTACTGTACTTTGAGGTGAGTTTCATGACCCCTACTTTTCTTGTTTAAACTATTTTGGGGTGAGAATACATGCACACTTTACTTATTCGTTTTACTCGAATTCTTTACTCAAATTACTCTCATACATGATTCATTAAACGAAAATATTGTAACACCCCCAATTTCGTGAATGCAGCGGAATTCAAACTGGGTGTTACTTCATGGTATAACAGTTATAACAAAACAAACTCTAATTGAGTCGTTTTAAAAGATTTATCATTCGAATTATATAAATATCAGAGTTTAAAAAATGAGGTCTCAGTAGTTTCACGGTTACATATTACATCAAATAACTTTTTTGAATAATAAAATAATTTATAGCCTTCTTGATGCATCTATTTCCTTCCGTGCCAGCCTCGTACATTATAGACCTGAGATAAACATCCTAAAAACGGTCAACACAAAGGTTGTTGAATTCATAGAGTTTATAGTTTAAAGTACGGACAACGAGATTTCATAGTTTTAGTAATAATTATAATGAATATAATTATCGGAAAATATAGTTTTTATTGTACTTAGCTCATGAATCTCAAAATGTTAACAGTGTATCAACAAAATTTGATACTATAATCGGATATCAACAATAATTAATATAATAATTGGATGTCAACACAATACGTTATTTGAGAATTTAAAACAATGATAATAATACATAACTCGAAGTATCATTAACAATTTATATAGCACTTGACTCGACGTATCAATAACAATTGATATTACACATAAGGTATCAATAACAATTGATATAGTACATAAGTTATTAACAACAATTGATATAGTACAAAATACGATTTTCAAGCAGTTTGTGATTATAATAAAATTAGTAGCATATATCTCCCCCAAGAGTTTATAAACAATTAAAATGAATAAAAATGGGGCTATGAACTCGCTGTGAGTGAATGATATTAAATATATAACGAAATCGATGGATAAGCCCGAAAAACCTCTACGTGCAACCTAGAATAATTGTTGTGTCTTAGGTTTTTGAAATAATGATGAGAAAACATAAACGATATATAAGTAATTATATTGATCATGATGTTGTACACTGTAACTTATAGTAATAGTGTATGTCATTCATGAAAATGGCTTACTAGTTTATAAAAAGTTTTTAGTTAAATATTGTACTACATTATTATTTAGAGGTCATGTAGTAGACGTATGAGGAGCTAGAACAATTTAAATCTTAAATCCAGCAACTCGACAATGCATTCACCCCGAAGAGGCCCCTCACATGAAGCTCCCTAGTAACGTAGTACTTAATATGTAAAACGTATATTTTGCATTTTTAATTATATGACATAATAGTTTAAAATGATCACATGATTCGTGAATTTAATTGGTTTATATCTTGTTAATGGTTTTTAAACAAATTTCATGTTTAACTCAAGTCATAAAAATTATAAGTTACGATAACGTGTCAAAACCCGTTTTTAGTCATATTTCTCTTCAATTGTAAAATCCACTATTCTGATTGTCAAATAAACTTAGGAACGTTTATTAATATGTTGTATGTTATATATTTATAAGGCATGATATTTTTTTGTAAGTCTTCAAGCTTTGAAATAAAAGGTTTTATCACAACTAGACCTTTGGTACAACTACTTTTGTGTCAAAACAGCCCGTTTTGGTTTTTGAGGTAAACTGCCCTAGTTTTGCGTTTTCAGTTTAAAACGTCCACTTTGTCTTGTGTAAAACATCTTTCCGGACAACTTTCGTATTTTATACTTTTGCTAATTTGGATCAGAAATGGGTTAAAATCGTGGTTTAAAATCTGGTCTGAAACATTTTATCAAGAAACCAAGTTTTATTTTAGAAATCTGTAATTAGTCACAACTTTTAACCTACAAGTCCATTTTACATGATTCCAAAGGATAGGTTCTTGTTTTGAGTTTCTCTACAACTACATAATATTATTCAAGGTCTTGTGTTTATATTTTTGGTGACAATAACTAGCATAACATACTTGATTTACTAGTTTACTAATATAAACTTTCACATTAAATCATAAGCAAGTTTATACATATGTTTACTTGTTTTAAAGCTTTTGTACAACATATTCAATATAACTAATATATATAACATAATATAACAAGCATAAAATCATAAGAATGGGGATGATAATCATGATTTTATCTTACAATTTTTGGCCTTAATCAAAAGAGAAATTAAGAACAAAAGACTAAGAACTAGAACAAATTCCACCCTTGGATCCTTCAACTCTCTTGTGCACTTTTGTTCTTTTTTTAGAGCTTATGTGAGAAATTTATTACTTGAGTAGCTTGCAATCTAGCCAATGAATGAAGAAACTTAGAACTAGAATCATGTAAAGCTTGACAAGAGCTTTAATAACGATATGTAACTTGTAACTTGAAATCAAAAGATGATGAAGCTATGGAATTATAGATGGGGCATTTTTTATGATGAAACAAAGGAAGGGTGAAGTTTCTTTTATAGCTAAATGAGGAGGTTACTAACTATGATATTTTCTTTACTTAGGCTAGTCATTTTACACTTGTAATGATCTTGTACTACATTGCATATAACATGAACACTTGGCTAAACGAGTCATTAGCATGACTCATTTAGTTATTAGGTGTCTATGAGATATTTGTTTCATATCCTTGTTGATTAAGTATTGGTATGTTTTGGTGTAAATTGATCCCGGTAATTACTAACGCTGAGTCGTTAAATCACGAAACTTAAAACCAGGCATCGTAAAAATATGAAACTTATAAAAATGATTAAAATTATCATTATACTCAATATAATATGTAAATTGAGTGATAAGTTTAATGGAGCGCGTAAACATTTCTAAAACGTAAAAACGTAGGTTTAAAACGCGTAAAACGTAAAACTGGAAAATGTAAAAATCCAAAACTTGTGGAAATGTCGTAGGATATGAAAAGCACGTATTTTTCTTGTTTATAATACTATATGGACATATCGGGATGTTTAAATGACGTTTAGGCCAAAACGTAAATCATATATATGGTTTTGTGAAACCGGTTCTTAGTAAATTCGACGTACGTTGTAAAGATGACCTGGCGAGTATTAAACTTTCTTGTCATTATGAATGTAGGTTAAATTACAAGAACGAATAAATAAATAAATAAAAATACGGGAATAAATAGTAAAAATACGAATATGAATAGTAAAAATGCGAGGATGAATAATAACTTAAAAAATACGAATTGTTACAAATATTTTCTGCCTTACTTTAATATTTGTTTGATTTCTCGAATACAATATTTACTTAACCATTACATATTTGATTTCTTATTACTTATGGACACAAGTGCTTGAAACATATATGTGAGTTCATAGCCCCACTTTTACTCTTATTACTTGCTTTAAAAAACTTTAGGGGTGGAAAACATGCAAAACTATTTAGTAGACTAGAACTAAGCTGAACTTGCTTTACGTCAATTATTACGTAGTGTATCCTAAGAAACTTGAATCCCACTTTGCCCATTTCATGAACCGTCTAGTCTTGCAGGAAGCGCGAGTGCTATAGATAAATCTATCGGGGGTGACTCCCCCGTCCGGGTTGGTCGCTCCAACTAGGAGGACGTATATCATGTCGGAATACGAGTCTTTCGGGATAACACTTACTAGGGGCCTACTAGATTGTACATGCTTTCTAGCATGCTGGGTCGTAGCTTCGGTTGCATGAACTTAGTGCTAGGGTAATAGACTCTACTTTTGACTAACGTTACGTTCGATGTAATGTTCACATACTTGATATTGGTCTAGCTTACTGCTTTATACTTAAACATATGAACTCATCAGCTTTATGCTGACATTAAGCATGTAATTCTCAGGTTCATAAGGCGATAGCCTGCATTTGGAGCATTCGAGTCACATGGCATTTTGAAGACTGGAGACATTATCTTACCATTCGACGATCTTTTAAAAATGTTTATGTAACTTAACATCTTGGAAACTCATATTGTAACTTTGTATCATTTATCGAATGGTATCTTTTCAAAACGTCTCATATAGAGGTCATTCTCCATAACTTGAACTTTGTACTCAAAAGTAGCACCCAAGTGACATTATCTTCCGCTGCAATTCATTTTTGGGGGTGTTACACATTTCCCCATTGATGAAGTGTACCGTCGCAAATCGTCATTTGGCATACAACATGGTTTCTAATGCTTTTTGCGAATATCTGCAAATGAGTGAGAAAACTCCTCGCCTATCTGTTGGTTATTTTTGTATTTTTGTTATGCAAAATTTTGGAGCAGAATATTTGAGGAAATCCACTATCACTAAAGTTGACAAGCTTTATCGGTACCACAAAGAAATGAAAGGGTCTCCAAGGATGTTATGAAGCTTTGATTGTACAGATTGGCCATGGTTTGGTTGTCCGACCGCATATAAAGCGCAATATTCTAGACGTGACCATGGTCCGAATCCATTCATCTTGCTGGAAGTTGTTGTTTCACAAGACTTATGGATATGGCATGCTTTCTTTGGTGTTTCTAAGGCGAACAACGACATCAACGTTATACAACAATCCCCTTTATTTAACGATCTCAAATCCGAAAAGCAACAGAGATTCCGTTTGTGGCTAAGGACGTAACTTACCCATGGGGATACTATCTTGTTGACGGATATATCCGGAATGGGCGACACTCGTTAAGACGATTCCAGAACCATCTAATGATGACCGAAAACGAATAAATTATAAGCAAATGCAGGAATCAGCAACGAAAGATGTAGAACGGGCGTTTAGTGTTCCGAAGAAGAAATGGGCTATAGTAGCCAATCCCGCACGAGCGATGAAAAAAGAAAGAATAGGGAATATGATGTATACATGCATCATATTACATAATATAGTTCGAAAAGACAAAGGGAACGCGATATCTCCCGATTGTTAGGTGGAGGAAGTACATCAACAAGATGACCTCTTAGGATCCGAAGAACAAGTGCTACAAGTTATGAGGCAAATCAAATCGTCACAAGCGCATCAAAACCTTCATGCTGATTTGGTCGAACACCAGTCTCATATGTTTAATTTCAGTTTTAAATGTAATATCTTTAATATTCAAAGTCTATGGAATGTTTTTAATTTATGAATAAAAGTTTTTAATTTTGTACGTTTATGTTTACATTCACGTTCAAATTTATGTTTTTAGTTTATGTGTAAAAGATATTTAAATAAAAAACGGGTATAATGGTGAGGTGGTGTGACCACTATAAGTGAAAGGTGAGAGAGAGTGAGAAAAGAGAGAAACCTGAAATGACACTCATGTGTAAGATGAGGGAGTGTGACCACTCCCTCTAGTCTAATGTTTTGTTAAGAATATCATCTTCAATCTTCTAGTCTCACAAAAATTCAATGTTAATCCATAACTTCGTCATAAAGAAAGAAAAAGGAAAATTCGTGTAGCTCATTGGTCTATTCAAGTTATTCAAATAGGATATCTATCGACCATTTTGCCACTCTGTATGTAATCTAAATCACACTCTTTAATTTCATATCTATAAAACGAAACATCTCAATGTAATTTACTTGCAGACAATCTAAACATCCAAACACCTCTCATGTAAATTTTAAGAGCTGAAGTTGCCGCTCATTTAAATTAGAGAAGCCATTAGCATACTCTATATATTTTTATTGGAAATATACAAGCACCTAAAATAAATTATACTTAAAGTACAACTGTTTATTTACATTGGAGTGTGTCAATACAAATTAAGAGTGTAAAAAAATCAATTCCCTTTAAATTAGGAGGACTAGAAGTGTAAGTTTTGAAATGAGTAAAAATTCCGGTAAAAAAATACTACTTTATTGAATTAGTGACTTGACTTAATTTACGCATACTAGGAAATCATACAATTCTTCAACCGACTTGTATTATTTAATGTAAAATGTGATTAGAATTATTGACTTTACATGACTAATGCATACTAGGTAATCATACAATATTCTTCACCCGACTTGTATTATTTAATGTCAGACGTGATTAAAACTATCGATCATTTCCATTGTTTTCCATTCATATTTTCTGCTTGCTGCTTAACCAATCAAATAACTGTAAGTCCTCTCGATCGTCCCTTTCCACTTTTCAGTTGTTTATCTTGTTAGTTCATTTCTATACTAGGAAATCATACATTGTTGTAAATTTAACATTCAGAAAGTGCAAAATTTATACTGAGACGATCATGATCTCAAAATGCTTTAAATTTTATAGAAAGCCTACAAACATAGCTAAAACTATTTAAAAGACTATAACTGATCGATGAACGAAAAATGGTTTATTGCTTTTGCTTTCGCATTTCTTTTTTTCTTTTTTATGGCTATGATCCAAAACAAGTTTATCAGATGACAAAGGCTTGATCAGTTTTCTCTTCTCATTCCCTCCACTAGCAAATTCATCCAGCAAGATGCAATCCAAATCTTCAAACTTTAATCCTCTATTCCAGCAAGATGCTTTTTTGTTTTATTTTTTTCTCTTTTGTGGGACTTTATGGTCGACTTGTTTAAATTTTTACATGTGTTTAAAGTAGCACCAACCTTACCAGATCTACATTTACATCATCGTTTACAAAAATACTCCATAGGATCACCAGAAGTTGCTGTACTCATTTGCCAAACTTTAAACTATTTCAGGTTGAAGTGTTGGACTTCAAATATTGGCAGATCACTTGTTTGTTTGCAACCAAGTTAGAGAGGTGGAGTATTCCAACTTATTTTCCCATTCTTTTTTTTTTTTTTTTTCTTTTTTTTTTTTTTTAAACACATTACTACGTATTAGTTTACAGTAGAGGTAGCAATCATAACCCATTTAGAGAAAAATGGGTTACTATGGGTAAAAAATAACAACTTATGGGTTGGATTGGGTTACCCCATTTGCAAAGAACATGTCAAATGGGTCAACATATAGACTTATGTGAATCAACAAATGGGTCGAATGTGTCAACAAATGGGTCGAATGGGTCACTTAAAGGTTGGATGATAACTCAACCATCATTAGATGTCGTGTTTTTTATGTTTTTATACGTTTTTATATTTTTTTCGTCAGTTTTAATATTTTCATCCGTTTTTACGCGTTTTCGTCATTTTTTACGTTTTCGTCGTTTTTTAACGTTTTAGTCCGTTTTTTTGCGTTTTCATCCGTTTTTGCGCGTTTTCGTCCGTTTTTTTACGTTTTCGTCCGTTTTTTGCGCGTTTTCGTCCGTTTTTTTACGTTTTCGGCCTTTTTTTACGTTTTCAGCCTTCTATGCCCGTTTTCGTCCTTTTTTTACGTTTTCGTCCGTTTTTTTACGTTTTCATCCGTTTTTGCGCGTTTTCATCCATTTTTTTCGGTTTTCGTCCGTTTTTTTACGTTTTCGTCAATTTTTTTACGTTTTCATCTGTTTTTGCGCGTTTTCGTCCATTTTCTTACGTTTTCGTCCCTTTTTTTTACGTTTTCATCCGTTTTTGCGCGTTTTCGTCTGTTTTGTTACGTTTTCGTCCGTTTTTAAACGTTTTCATCTGTTTTTGCGCGTTTTCATCCGTTTTTGAGCGTTTTCATCCATTTTTTTACGTTTTCGTCTGTTTTTTTGCGTTTTCATCCGTTTTTGCGTGTTTTCGTCCGTTTTTTTACGTTTTCGTCCGTTTTTTAGCGTTTTCGTCCGTTTTTTTACGTTTTCGTCCGTTTTTGAGCGTTTTCGTCTACTTTTTACGTTTTCGACGTTTTTGCGCGTTTTCGTCCAATTTTTACGTTTCGACTGTTTTTTTACGTTTTCGGCCTTTTTTTTACGTTTTCAGCCTTCTATGCGCGTTTTCGTCATTTTTTTTACGTTTTCATCTGTTTTTGCGCGTTTTCGTCCATTTTTTTGCGTTTTCATCCGTTTTTTTACCTTTTCATCCGTTTTTTAGCGTTTTCGTCCGTTTTTTTACGTTTTCGTCCGTTTTTTTACGTTTTCATCTGTTTTTGCGCGTTTTCATCCGTTTTTTTACGTTTTCTTTCGTTTTTGCGTGTTTTCGTCCATTTGATTACGTTTTCATCCGTTTTTATACGTTTTCGTCTGTTTTTTTACGTTTCGTCTGTTTTTTACGTTTTTGCCCTTATTTTACGTTTTTTTTTACCTTTTCGTATATTTTTTTACGTTTTCGTCTGCTTTTTTACATACAAAAACGCGCAAAAACGGACGAAAACGTAAAAACAAATGAAAACGCGCAAAAACGGATGAAAACGTAAAAAAAGGACAAAAAAATTAAGGATGAAAACGCGCAAAAACGGATGAAAACGTAAAAAAGACCGACGAAAAGTTAAAAAAAACGGAAGAAAACACGCAAAAACGGACGAAAACTTAAAAAAATGGACGAAAACGTAAAAAAACGGACGAAAACGTAAAAAATGGACGAAAACTCGCAAAAACGGATGAAAAAGTATAAAAATTGTCGAAAACGTAAAAAAACGGGCGAAAACGTAAAAAAATTGATGAAAACGCGCAAAAACATATGAAAACGTAAAAAAATTGACGAAAACGTAAAAAAAACGGATGAAAACGTAAAAAAACGGACGAAAACGTAAAAAAAAGACGAAAACGTAAAAAAACGGACGAAAACGCGCAAAAACAGATGAAAACGTAAAAAAATTGACGAAAACGTAAAAAAACGGACGAAAACGTAAAAAATTGGATGAAAAAGCGCAAAAACGTATGAAAACATAAAAAATTGACGAAAACGTAAAAAACCGGACGAAAACGTAAAAAAATGGATGAAAACGTGCAAAAACGGATGAAAACGTAAAAAAACGGACGAAAACGCGCAAAAACGGACGAAAACGTAAAAAACGGACGAAAACGTATAAAAACGAACGAAAACGCGGAAAAACGGATGAAAACGTAAAAAACGGATGAAAACGTAAGAAAACAGACGAAAACGTTAAAAAACGACAAAAACGTAAAAAAACGACGAAAACGCAAAAAACGGATGTAGCATGATTACAGGTGGAAATGTAACGAGTCGACCCGACCCAACCCGTTTGACCCATGACCCATTCTACCCATTCTTATAGTATGACCCGTTTGACCCATGACCCATTTGACCCATAAACCATTTGACACATGACCCAAACCGACCCGACCCGACCCATTTGCCACCTCTAGTTTACAGTACAAGATTACATATTTATAATTCCAAAAGTAACACAAACTACTATCATAACTACTCTTACCATTAGCACGTACATGTTACATGGATTTGCATGGAAATGATAAACGTACCTAACTATGACATATATCAAAGTTTTGATATAGACTTGGTCTTTTCTTTTCTTAGACTAAAGAAAATACCAAGGCTAAGAGAGATTAAAAATCTGGTATTGGTTAATGCATGTATCACACGAGTTCAAATCATATATGATCTTCCATTTTTATTCACGTATCTAATTATCTTACCTCCCAGAACACTTTCATCCAACGGTAAATTGTAAGCCAATAAAATCACCAATTAGTTTTTAACCTTGCGCGAAGAGGGGTATCCGGCTCGAGAATTATTCGCTGTCATTATGGCATGGTGCGAGGCTTTCTAGCCACCCACACCGTGGAATTGTTAGATTAATCTGCCATTATTTAAAACATATTCAACATAAATATATCACTATTTTAACATCATTATTTGGTTAGGCAAATGGTATTCAAATTTTCAAATTTTGATTGCCTAAGTGAAAGTTGGTTTTATTATATACTCCCCCTGCATGTCCATCTTTATTAGTCCACTTTCATATTACATGCAGTTCAATCTATATGATACACATTAAACTATTTAAATTAACTAAATAAATCTATTATTTAATAAATCATAAAAATCAAAAAATATAAAACCTAAAATTCAAAATTTTAGTTTTATAACAAAACATTTTCAATTAACAAAATAGTTTAATCAGATAAATACTTATACAACAGTTTCAAAAACATACTCGGGGTTTCATAAACTCAAAAGAAGCCCAAGAATTTTACAACTCCAAAAAGGGAAAATTAACTCTATTAGTTCTCTGTTATATCATTTCCTCATTTTAAGTGCTCTACTATTTTTAGCTATTAATGAGTCACTGTACTTAATGCAAACTTTTGTTTTTTTTGGGTAAAAGGCCAAAGACCAGATAAATATATTACTCAAAAAAACGTTTAAGTACAAAAGATATGGGTAATCCTATATCTAGCCCGTTACATAGGCGGAAAGTTTATATAGCAAGAAACTTCCTATTCTCTAAACAAGAAAATAAACCACTACTCAAAAGATAACATTAGACTCCTATGAAAGCAAAATTACTTCCTACCAATGCCTTGGAGCTTGATACCATACGTGTCATAATAAGCATCCAAATTTCCTGGAAGATCGTAGACCTGATCCGCATAGTCATCATAATCATTTTCACGATCATGACCACCACCAAATAGGTTCATTGACTCATCCAAAGTGTTCACAACCTCCTCTTCATCACTATCAGAATCAACAATCTCTCCCACCTTAGAGAATGCAAAATTTTGTTTTCATCCCGTGGTATATGGTCGGGATACAACTTGTAATTAGAAAGCTGATACATCAATATATTTCACATGTGGCAACTAAAATATAGTGATATTTTCATTTTATTTTTCCATCCAAACTGATACTTGTCTTTTATATATGCACTTTCTCCACTGTCACGGTCCATGCCATTCGTCGATGCAACCATAACCATGAAATTCTTGTTCATTTTGGAATTGTTGATCATGATATCCCATTTTCTAATCTTTGTGTGTTCAGATTATTTGGTTTGAAATATTTTTTTCATTTGGTTATGATTTAAGATTTGTATAGTGTGATATTTGAGGAGTTGAGTATCCCTTAAACTTTGATGTTTCATTAGTTTCTTGATTTTAATCCAATTCTTGAGTTCTTTGAATTCATAGTATTAAAATCTCACTTCTTTAGGTGGTTTTTATCAACTATTTGGGGAGTGGTGATTGGTGGTTCATGGGATACGTAAGTGAAACAATTTATGAACATGGTAATTACTAACTTGTAACATGGTAGAAGAACTGAAACATTTATATGAACAAGTCTTCAAATCTATGAAAAGAAGTATACAAAAGTGAAATCTCATAGCTAATTTGGTACACATGATAGCTGACTTGGTATACATGTGGGGAAGAAATGAAAATTAGTTGCAGGTCAATTGAATAACGGTATTAGGAGAAATATTAAACTTGAGTACAAGAAACGATAAAAAAATGGTAGAGTACTTTAAATGAGAAGAAGATGAAAGTAGAGAACTAATAGACTTAGTTTGCCCTTCCTAAAACCATATCTAGGGTTTCTAAAACCCTAATTAAAACCCATATGACAAAATTAACTCATAACACAATTCATAATTATGGAAATAACTTAATCAATAAGGCTTCTTTAATCATGCAACATGCAAACAATAAAGGAAACTTTATATCAGATATAAAAAACGTTTATTTACCAAAGTTACTAAAAATAGAAAGCATGTAAATAATCGTCATATTTAGAACGAACAACTTTAATTCTAAAACAACATATAGCAGGTCAATAAGATTCAGCATATCTATCATTATCAAACATCAAAAAGCATAAATCTTTAATATTAAGCATGCATAACAATTATCCAAGTTTATTGTATAAAGTAATTAATAATACATATCTAGCATTATATGTATAATAATAATAATAATAAAAAGATTTGTGCTTTGATCAGATCTGAATCCATAAGTAATTCATAAAATACTATATTTAATAAAACCACCAAAATCTTGAAAACCCTAGTTAGGGTTACGACCCAAAACACTTTTACAGTCCAAGAATACAGATCTGACCAATAACAAAACGACTTTCTACCTTTTTAGCGACGTTTTTTTCGTCTCCAGCAACGACATGACGTCGCTAATGCTAATTAGCGACCAAATCTCCTCGTAACAAAGTCATCGCCATTATCACGTCGCTAAAGACGTTGGCGACGACATTTTCAACTTGTTTGCGATGACATGTGTTTGCCCCACTTTTTCTTAGTCAAAGATTTGAAAATGGTCTTTGTGTCTTTGGCGACAAATTTTTTCATCGCTAAATTTTCTATCCCCCTGCGGATATCGTCCCGTGACGACCATTCAGGTGGCAGTCAAGATCAAAATGAAACTACAATTACTTATAATTAAAATACGTATCCAGATTTAAATAAATAAACACATTTAAATAAATATTAAAAACAATATTCAAAATAATAAAAAATAAAAATTGGCCTGTAGGTTCTGGTAGATATGTGCCTTGTCTTCGGCAGGAATATCTCTCCATGATGGCCAATAATAGGGAAAGCCCCTAACTAGCTCGCCAATGTAGTTACCGAACCAAGCAGCGTTTGTGAAGATCGTTTATGAGCTCTAGGGATAACAATAACAATGATAAATAGAATGCACAGCGGAATAAGAAAACATCATTTGTTATTGTTAGAGGTTCTTCGCCATCATCTCTACTCTACCAAACACTAATAGTCGACTACTTCCAGGAAAATCCCACGCCTGGGAATACACGCACACACCTTTGGTGTTTACATTGTTTGACACACTTATAACCTACGTACCCTGCATCTCTTTATATACTAGAGAATGCTAGGGTTTACAAAGAGATAAATGTGAATATACAGAATATCTTCTTAACAAGTAAATTGTTCTTCTGAATATTCTTTTCTTTGAAGTTACTCTCTTTGTCACAAACAATCCTTCATCTTTCACGTATTTTGTCTTATCAACTCAAATATAATTCCCAACAATCTTCCTCTAGTTGATAATGACAAAACCAATAAGAACGAACTTCCCCTGAAGTTAATATGTCATGAAAGATAAACAAACGTCCCCTTAAACATGCAATATCACCAAGGATCTTCAAGTTGCAAATCGTCTTTGTCGCCTTTCTTCCCCTTTTTGTCATAATCTACTAGGAGAACCGCGAATATTAGCAACTTTTATCTTGACAATCACAAATCAATACAATACTTCCAATTCAGCCATCCAATGTCTCAAATTACCCACCATGAAGTTTTCTGCAGCTAAAAATAAACTTAAGACACCAGATACTAAAACCAAAAGTAACGATAACGAATTACAATAGTAAAAATCTTCCCCTCGAATGATGCATGTAGATGGTTAAACATTTAACAATAAGCTTCCCCTGAAACCCATATCTTAACCATCTTCTTGATTCTTCAAATTTGTAAGCTCCATGTAATGATCACTAATGAAGAAAACTAAGTATTACCATCTTGATGCTGAAGTAGAACATCCCAAACTCGCGTCTTATGTCTTGTACTAACCAAGTAACTCCAAACGTATACTCAAACTTGATGTATAGGGAGACCGCGATCTCTTGACAATAATCCTCATCTTTAATGAGACACTGAGCACAATAACGTAACTCCTTCAAGTGTTTGTAAATTCTTCGTCACAATATGAATGCACGAACAAGTTACCTCCTGCTAAAAGGTATGATAAAACACGCATCCAAGTAGTTCCACTTCATCGTCAAATAGGTGATAAAAACCTTTCTTCGTAATCAGTTAAACAATAAGAATGAGCCATTAAACATTTATGAACAAACAGACCAAAAATCTAAAATATGTGTGTCATCCGACTTCTTCACCAACTGCTGTCCAAGAAACAAAATGCAGTGTCGTCCGATATCGGTCACCACTAGCAGTACTAACATACATCTCGGACAAGCTTAGCAGTACAAATAAAGAAGTCCAGCAGTACAAACTGTTTAATGAGCAGTACTAATAAACCCTTCTAGCAGTACTAACTCAAACGCAGAACAGTACTAACTGAATGAAATACACAACAGTACAAACCTGTCAACTACAGCAGTATAAACAATATGAAAGCAGTACGAACCCAATAACAATTGTTTAAACACATCAGCTTCCCAAAAAGCATTCAAACAAAACTGTTTCAACACAACCTTATGAGATGGATAGGTTAGAAGTTGTAGGAACTGAACATAAGCTTTGTTAACCTGATCTCACTTCCATATTCAATAACCTGATTCCCACATAATGATCGTCATAGCATACGAACAGATTCCAAACTAATCGAGCATAAAATCTTGCAAACCTAAGCGTTTTCTTTACCCATACCATTATGATCTTCCAAATTAAATTACACAGCTAGTTGTTATAGCAGAAGAGCAAAAACAATCAAAATTCTAAACCCTAATTATTATAGCGATACCAGATAATCTAGGGTTTAAGATATGCGAATTACCTTCATCAATAACTAGTTTTTTGCATGAATAAACCTTCTTTAATCTGCTCGTAACCCTCAAAATTATACCAGCTTACACAACCTTCAGGTTCGACATCAGTTTTGCCATTAAGAAAATCGCTCCATGATTTGACCATACTAGCGTTTGATGAAAAACCCTAGTTTTCCCCATCTCTACTTGCACCAAGTATAAAGACAACACTTTAAAGTGTCGCTAAAATCCTAAAATCACCAAAAAACAATCATACACATTCACAGAAGCATGAACCTTCCTCCCATCATGAACACGACTTCAAAAAAACCTTTTAATCAAGCTCCCACATGTGAAACTCTTTAAAAACCCTAAAATTAGAAAAAAAAAATATACCTTTCTCTGCAGCAGTTTTTGACAGCCTATATCTCACGAATAAAAGCTCCAATTAAAGATCCCTCCAGTTAAAATCTTCTTTGATATATAGAGAACCTCCAGCAAAAATTTCATCCCGATCCAACGGTTAACGAATGAGATGTCGTTGTTTGAAAACAACCCTGCAGAAACATTACGAAAATTTTTCCTAATTCGAAATTTTAACTTTTTCTTCAAAAAACCTTGTAGATCCCTAGATCCAGAGCCCCTCCGCTCTGATGCCAATTGTGAAGATCGTTTATGAGCTCTAGGGATAACAATAACAACGATAAATAGAATGCACAACGAAATAAGATAACATCATTTGTTATTATTAAAGGTTGTTCACCATCATCTCTACTCTACCAAACACTAATCTAGTCGACTACTTCTAGGAAAATCCCACGCCTGGGAATACACACACACACCTTTGGTGTTTACATTGTTTGACACACTTATAACCTACGTAACCTGCATCTCTTTATATACTAGAGAATGTTAGGGTTTACAAAGAGATAAATGTGAATATACAGAATATCTTCTTAACAAGTAAATTGATCTTCTGAATATTCTTTTCTTTAAAGTTACTCTTTTTGTCACAAACAATCCTTCATCTTTCATGTATTTTGTCTTATCAACTCAAATATAATTCCCAACAGCGTTCTTTCCCACATGTCGCATGGTCTTCTGGTCATTGAGCTCGAAAGAAATCTGTTGTGGACCAAAATTCTCCATGGTTTTCTTGAGCTCGTAATTGCTTGTTGCTTTACGAACAGGCCTCTTACGGGTGTTCCCTACAAATTTAAGTGATAGTTAAAGGGTAAAATAACAAGTTATCACCATTAAATAATCAAGTTTAAGTTTTTTTTTAAAGTAATCGGGAAATACTTACGTGGACAATTGCAACCTAGCCATCGGGAAGGTCGGGGTAGATTGCCAGCTTCATCACCATCGTGGGATCTAGCTATCGATGTTGACATATGTAAAAGTACAGCAACAACATAGAATTTTGTGAAAAAATTAATATACTCATGCACACATTTAAATAAATACACATTCAAATAAATATAAGTAATTAAACACTCGATAACAATTTCATTCAAATAAGTGTCCTCTACAAATTACAATTCAATATCAATCTCCCCCATCATTAGAACAAACAAAATCAGTGTAAACTACATCATCATCATTTTCGAGGAATTCATTATCGTCTTCTGCTAAATCATAAGGAACGGGCTCTTGATAATCAATAAAATCATCGTCATCAATACTTAAATGACCAGAGGTGGTGGTGGTGGTGCATCAACTTCCATTGATTGACCAGCTATATCCAAGTTCACAAAATTCAAATCATTCAAATTAGCAGACAGTGTGACATCAGATGAGTTTTCATCATGTATAACATCCCGATTGTCCTCTATCACGACGACATACCGACCCCATTTATGATGCACATCTTGGACGACCCTCCATTGATTGATTGTTCTTTTGGTCGGGTCTTCAATATAGAAGACCACTTTTACTTGTGTTGCGATAGTCAATGGTTCATTTTTAAACGAAGCAGTAGTTGTCATGATTTTTGTTATGATTTTTGTTATGTTGTTTGTATTTTCACAATGTTTGACGCGGTGTCCTTCGTGTCTAGTGTCAAACCATTTAACTCAGAATAACACAACCTTGAACGGAGTATACAAAAACTATATAATTTCTTCAAGTTGGGCATAATACATTCCTCCATTTTCGCCAAGACACGAAATTCCACTATTTTGAGTTGAACGACATATATCATGACTATGTAAAACAAACTTTACACCGTTGACTACAAAAGAGTTGACCGAGATCGGATTCGATGATGGTCTACAAGCCAAAGCGATTAACTCGACAATACAACTTGGGTCTTTGTTGATTAGTAATAGTTGTTATTTTTTATATAGCAATACATATAATAAGTTTACCTTCAGCTTAAACCAGTGAGGAAATTCTTCTTGCATGACAACGTTTGGAAATTACCTGGAAATGTTCATGATATTAGAATAAGTCATCAAAAAGATAACTTACGAAAAAGAAACTTGGAAATTAAAACGCGTACCTCATGTACGCGGCCGTGTACTTATCAATTTCAGGACTATATTGAAGTACATACTAGACTACTTTCTTCATGTCATCTTCAAGTAGCCAAACAAATGTGTGTTTACCAATCTTTTTGCATACTGATCGGAAGACCTGAAATTGACATGTTGGAAGAGGAACGACCTCATTTCGGACGGGATGATTAAATCTCGTCTCAACACCTCGAAAATAACGAGAACAAAAAGTTAATGATTCGTCCGCAACATAACCCTCCACTATTGAAGCTTCCGGCTTAGCTTAACTTCTAACATAGTTTTTTAGCTTCTTCATTTATCTTTCAAATGAATACATCCACCGAAAGTTAACGGGCCCGCCTTGGATAGCCTCTTCGGGTAAATGCATAACCAAGTGAATTATTGATGGTCCATAAATATATCGCTCTCTTATTGAAGTCAGTGCCTATAACAGCGTCTCTAGTCAAAACACCTGGTTTTTTTCCATAATTTCTGCAGGTCATCAATCAAAGAACTCAAGTAAACATCAATGTCCTTCCTGGTGATTTAGGGCCAGAAGTTAACAAGGTCAGCATAAAAGAAGTCTCTTTCATACGTAACCAATGAGGCATGTTGTATGTTGTTAATATGACCGGCCACATGCTGTAAGACTGACTAAGGTTGCAGAACGGATTGAAACCATCAACATCCAGCCCTAATTGAACGTTTCTTGGTTCTTCAGAAAAATCCGAATGCATATTGTCAAAATGCTTCCATGCTTTACCATCAACTGGGTGTTGCATCTTATGTCCTCCGTAGACTATCCCGTAACATACCAAGTGTAACCACCCGCATTTTTAGGTTACTTTTTATTTTCGAGAATTTACTATTCACTTTTACTATTCAAATTCACTATTCATCTTGTAAAATTTTTAATCCACATTCTCGTAAGATAAATTATTTTAGTAATGACCTGAGAATTCGACCATCGTTAGATCATTTTCGCAAAAGTTATTAAGTAAACATCGTTTTAGAGTTTCGTTTTAGACGGTCCACCGTTTAAACATCACGCGCATAACGAAAATCAACCCTGACAATTTTCCTCGCATCAGATAAATTTTTAGATCATTCATGTTTAATTTGAGAATTTTTAAGAATTATTATTTTTAATATTACCAAATAAGCCCAGCGCAGAACAAAACTAAACTTACGTTTTAAACAATTCTACTTACATCCAGGCTTAACGATTCCTGCACTGTGTTTCTAATATGTTTTTGACGCTTTTACATTTTTGGAAAAGTCAAACATATTTCCCTCCTCCTTTGACCATAAAGGAATTAACCTTGTACGTTCTACATTTTTGCTTAAATCGAGTAACTTTTAAACTTCACGAATAGCTGTAAAGTTATCCCGCGTATGACGAAAACCACATTTTAACATCTCATATCACTTTTAGACTATTTTTAGTCTACTCTAAATAAATTCACGGTCGTTTCCCTGAAATTTCGTTCTTTTCCGATAAACTGCGAATTACGCGTTTTTGACCCGTATTTCCAGCTTTAAGCAGCGTTTTTGCACCCAATAAGACTTATCACTCATTTTATATTTTTAGATGGAGTATAATGATGATTTTAATCATTCCTATAAGTTTCATATTTTTACGACACCCGGTTTTACGTTTTATGAATTAAATACTTACCGTTAGCGATTTTCGGAACCAAACTACACTCCGTAAAATCAAGATAATATCAAAAAAAAATTCCAATCTTATCACCACCTCACCATGAAAACGTGTAAAGACACATGTAGGGAGGATATTTGATCTTTCCTTAGATCATTACAAGTATACAACTTAACCATGGTTAGTTTTTAACCCAATATATAGTTAACTCCTAAATTTTTCCTATAAATACCATGCTAAATCACTTCATTTTTCTTGCACCACCCCTTCTTAACATCTAAAGTCCTAAACCTAAAGGCATTTCTTATAGATCTTGTAAGAACATTCATGTGTTCTTGAAGAAAACTAGCGTTTGATCTTCGTTCTTGGAAGTTTTCAAGAAAGAGTCGTTATAATCTTCAAATAACTTCAAGTCTCCAAAAAGACGTTGTTATAATCTTCATTTCTTCTTCGGGTTCTCAAGAAGGCGTTGTTATAATCTTCTAATAGCCTTGGGTTTTCGAAGATTGCAAATTCTACGTCGAAGCTCCGCTAATATTTTATTTTTCCATAATACACAAGTGTCCTATATTAAGGTAAGTATTTATAAGACTCAAACTTATTTAAATACTTATAAACATGTTAGTTTATTTATTGTAATTATAAACTCTTAATATATAATATTCAAGTAATCAAAATCTATATTTTACGTATTGAGCACTACAACACTAGGGAACTTCATGTGAGGGGTTTCATTTGAGTAAAACGTATCGACGAGTTGCTGGATTTACGATTTAAAGTGTCCTAGCTCCTCGAACGTTTACTGCATGACCTCTGAATTATGATGGCCCGAACGGTAGTACAATATCTATAAACTAAATATGTTTTCACTTATTAAAGATCTTTCTATAAACATCAAATGATAATTGACTACATCATGATCAACATAGAAATATATATAGAATGGATTTATGTTTTCCTAAACATTGTTCCAAACTTAAGTCGCAACATTTCATTTTAGGTTGCTCGTAGAAGTTCTCACGGCATATCTATCATTCTCATTATACATGTGATATCATTTATTAAGGTGAGTTCGTAGCCCCACTTTTACTCGTTTAATTACTTTATAAACTCTTTGGGGGAGATACATGCTCAACTATTTTCATTTAATTTCACAAGTACTCTAAACTTTTAAGGATTATCGTGAGTTCATAGCCCCACTTTCTATTACTTAATTGTTTTACAAACCCTTGGGGGAAATACATGCTTTATTTTAAACCGAACACATTGCTTTCAAACAAAAGCGGGCTCAAGTATCACAACGTATTGAGGCAGCCGTATCAAACAAAATCGGACTCAAGTATCATCTACTTGAGGCAGCCGTACCACTATATACTTATCTGATTGTTATTAGCACTAAGTTTCCGCATTTGCCAAACTTAAGTCCCTTAATCATGAATCATTAATCACTATGTGAGAGTGGGCGCGAATATTGTGAATAGATCTATTGGGATTGATGAATCCCATTTGTGTTGACCGGGTAGGCAAACAAACGCACTATATTTGAGTAACATTGGTAAAAATGGCAATTTTACCTGATAGGGCACGCACCGACATTTTCTCCAATTAATTTTGGAACAAGTTAAAGCCTTGATTGCATGATGCTTAGTCTAATAATAACTGTTTTGGTTTTCAAACCACTGGTGTGAATTTATAACTCACACTACAAACATAATGTGTTCAACCATCAAACAAACTCTATGAATTTCACTCAACCTTTGTGTTGACAGTTTTAAGCATGTATTTCAGGTCCATAATGTCAGAAACTGGCACGGAAGAGCAAGGACTAGATCAAGAAGGCTATAAATCTTATTATCATTCGAAAACCAATTTAATGTATTTTGTAAACTTGGAACCATTTGGGACCTCATTTTTGTAAACTCTGATATTTATATAAATCGAATGATAAATCTTTTAAAACGACTCCATTAGAGTACGTTTTCTATTGTTATGACTGTTGTGCCATGAAGTAACACCCAGTTTGAATTCCGCTGCGTATCATGAAATTGGGGGTGTTACAGATTGGTATCAGAGCCACAGTTATAGAGAAACGGGTCTGATTGAGACTTAAACTATAACTACTTTTACAAACAAAAACATTTTATAGCCTTCCATTCTCCGTGCCTTCCATCTTCCAGACGATTATGTGACTTTTAGGCATTTTAAGCTATACAAACATACTAGTATATTGATATATATACCTGACATAATTTCAATCATAAACAATGTACTCAACATATTTACGTATGCCTATTCTAAGGCATTACGGCACAATCATATTTTTCTAATCTCCCAATCATGCATCTACTCGTGCATTTTAGGATTTCGAAACTTCCTCCAAGACATTGTAACTGATTACAATGGTCTTTCCTACTTCCCAGACATTGTGAGATACAATGGTCTCATTCATTTTTTCAAGACACTGTGAGATACAGTGGTCTCTATTATATTCTCAGACACTGTAAATCCTACAGTGATCTCATTTATTTCTCAAGACATTGTGGGTTACACAATGATCTTTCCATCACTTCTTAGACATTGTGAGTTGCACAATGGTCTCTATTATTTCCTAGACATTGTGAGTTACACAATGGTCTCAACTATTTCTCAGACATTGTGAGTTGCAGCACAATGGTCTCAACTACTCCTCAGATATTGTAAGTTATACAATAGTCTCTACAAAATTATCTTATAAACCTTATATGATATTCTTTTACATGAAGCCTGTCACAATCTATCAATTTCCCTAATGGAAATACAAGAAATGGGATTTCTAAAAGATAAACTGACTCATCATCTGCAAAAGCTGAAGTTCAGAAACTTTCTCTACATTCATCAAAGTTCTATTCTGAAACCTTCATTGTTAAAAGGTCGTAATTCTAACCAAGTATGGACTATTTTAGAATTACTTAAGATTTCCTTTCCACACGTATCTACCCATACTATCTTCTATGCAATGGAATGTGAAAACATAGGTTACAAGTCTTTTATGGCCAGGACTTGAAACTGAATGGTTTGATGTCGCCTTTGCTTAGTGGACAATTTCTCAAAAGCTATGGACATATCACAAGTATACCTAATTTAGGTATTTGGAAAATTTATCGAACCTCGGCTAAATATAGTCTAGTCACCTATATTTAGCCTAGGGATAGTGGAACATAGTCTGACTAACTATGTTCGACTTAAAATTTTCAAATACTGGGAATAGTTATACAAGTGTTATATTCAGGTTGATTTCCTTCTTAAACTCGATAAACCACCAGAATTCATTAAAAAGATCTAGAGACACGATAGTGTCTTACCACTCAGCAAAATCTTATCATCTTATTTACTACCTAATTTCATTCTTGAAATTTTCATACATGAGATATCCGAACTACTATCTTGGGATAGTCATCAAATCTTCTCGTCATTTCTTAGAAGTTCTAGCCTGATTAAGTCCCAAGGATATCATTCTACCATATTCTTTTAAAATTCACTTATGATTTTAAAGCAAACTTTACATCTCTACTTAAGAATAATGGTAAGCGTACGCTACACTCTTCTAATCATCAACATGACACATCATTATCTAAACCTCATTGAAATTCAGTACGTAAAACTTCACAGTATCTCGTTTCCTTCAAACACTAGTAGACATAAACACTATACGATATAGCCTTCATCTCGAAACCACCTAAGACCTGATCAACTTTGGAAATGGCTTGGATAACCACTTGCCACTAGCAAGATTTTCCCTACAACGACAGTTTTCAAAATCATTACAAACCATTTCACATCAACAATATCTTACACCTTTGATTAACAACAGTTACCCTAACAACAACAAAACTATTCCATTTTGAGGCACTATATAGACGAAAGTGTTAGTTAACCATTTGATGTACTAAGGTGTTCAAATATCACCCACGAAACAACTAAGGAAACCATACAAATACAAATTAGGCTCCATGCCGCAAACTATCACAAAAAACTCCATGTTAGAAATTAAGGTTTTATTGATAGCCTCGATACTATAAGATATGATTCATTTTGAGAATCGGGAAAAGCCAAACTTTAGGTATATTGGACTCTATAAGATTTTAATAAAACCCTTTAGGTTATCAACTTATGCCACATGGTATATAATACATTCTATGACCAAAAATTTGAGAACACAAAGATTAGAATTCGGCGCATACATCCACATTTCCCTAGACAATTCAACATCGGGTAACACATCCTGAATTCCGGGACGGAATTCCCATTAAGGGGGTGAGACTGTAACCACCCGCATTTTTAGGTTACTTTTTATTTTCGAGAATTTACTATTCACTTTTACTATTCAAATTCACTATTCATCTTGTAAAATTTTTAATCCACATTCTCGTAAGATAAATTATTTTAGTAATGACCTGAGAATTCGACCATCGTTAGATCATTTTCGCAAAAGTTATTAAGTAAACATCGTTTTAGAGTTTCGTTTTAGACGGTCCACCGTTTAAACATCACGCGCATAACGAAAATCAACCCTGACAATTTTCCTCGCATCAGATAAATTTTTAGATCATTCATGTTTAATTTGAGAATTTTTAAGAATTATTATTTTTAATATTACCAAATAAGCCCAGCGCAGAACAAAACTAAACTTACGTTTTAAACAATTCTACTTACATCCAGGCTTAACGATTCCTGCACTGTGTTTCTAATATGTTTTTGACGCTTTTACATTTTTGGAAAAGTCAAACATATTTCCCTCCTCCTTTGACCATAAAGGAATTAACCTTGTACGTTCTACATTTTTGCTTAAATCGAGTAACTTTTAAACTTCACGAATAGCTGTAAAGTTATCCCGCGTATGACGAAAACCACATTTTAACATCTCATATCACTTTTAGACTATTTTTAGTCTACTCTAAATAAATTCACGGTCGTTTCCCTGAAATTTCGTTCTTTTCCGATAAACTGCGAATTACGCGTTTTTGACCCGTATTTCCAGCTTTAAGCAGCGTTTTTGCACCCAATAAGACTTATCACTCATTTTATATTTTTAGATGGAGTATAATGATGATTTTAATCATTCCTATAAGTTTCATATTTTTACGACACCCGGTTTTACGTTTTATGAATTAAATACTTACCGTTAGCGATTTTCGGAACCAAACTACACTCCGTAAAATCAAGATAATATCAAAAAAAAAATTCCAATCTTATCACCACCTCACCATGAAAACGTGTAAAGACACATGTAGGGAGGATATTTGATCTTTCCTTAGATCATTACAAGTATACAACTTAACCATGGTTAGTTTTTAACCCAATATATAGTTAACTCCTAAATTTTTCCTATAAATACCATGCTAAATCACTTCATTTTTCTTGCACCACCCCTTCTTAACATCTAAAGTCCTAAACCTAAAGGCATTTCTTATAGATCTTGTAAGAACATTCATGTGTTCTTGAAGAAAACTAGCGTTTGATCTTCGTTCTTGGAAGTTTTCAAGAAAGAGTCGTTATAATCTTCAAATAACTTCAAGTCTCCAAAAAGACGTTGTTATAATCTTCATTTCTTCTTCGGGTTCTCAAGAAGGCGTTGTTATAATCTTCTAATAGCCTTGGGTTTTCGAAGATTGCAAATTCTACGTCGAAGCTCCGCTAATATTTTATTTTTCCATAATACACAAGTGTCCTATATTAAGGTAAGTATTTATAAGACTCAAACTTATTTAAATACTTATAAACATGTTAGTTTATTTATTGTAATTATAAACTCTTAATATATAATATTCAAGTAATCAAAATCTATATTTTACGTATTGAGCACTACAACACTAGGGAACTTCATGTGAGGGGTTTCATTTGAGTAAAACGTATCGACGAGTTGCTGGATTTACGATTTAAAGTGTCCTAGCTCCTCGAACGTTTACTGCATGACCTCTGAATTATGATGGCCCGAACGGTAGTACAATATCTATAAACTAAATATGTTTTCACTTATTAAAGATCTTTCTATAAACATCAAATGATAATTGACTACATCATGATCAACATAGAAATATATATAGAATGGATTTATGTTTTCCTAAACATTGTTCCAAACTTAAGTCGCAACATTTCATTTTAGGTTGCTCGTAGAAGTTCTCACGGCATATCTATCATTCTCATTATACATGTGATATCATTTATTAAGGTGAGTTCGTAGCCCCACTTTTACTCGTTTAATTACTTTATAAACTCTTTGGGGGAGATACATGCTCAACTATTTTCATTTAATTTCACAAGTACTCTAAACTTTTAAGGATTATCGTGAGTTCATAGCCCCACTTTCTATTACTTAATTGTTTTACAAACCCTTGGGGGAAATACATGCTTTATTTTAAACCGAACACATTGCTTTCAAACAAAAGCGGGCTCAAGTATCACAACGTATTGAGGCAGCCGTATCAAACAAAATCGGACTCAAGTATCATCTACTTGAGGCAGCCGTACCACTATATACTTATCTGATTGTTATTAGCACTAAGTTTCCGCATTTGCCAAACTTAAGTCCCTTAATCATGAATCATTAATCACTATGTGAGAGTGGGCGCGAATATTGTGAATAGATCTATTGGGATTGATGAATCCCATTTGTGTTGACCGGGTAGGCAAACAAACGCACTATATTTGAGTAACATTGGTAAAAATGGCAATTTTACCTGATAGGGCACGCACCGACATTTTCTCCAATTAATTTTGGAACAAGTTAAAGCCTTGATTGCATGATGCTTAGTCTAATAATAACTGTTTTGGTTTTCAAACCACTGGTGTGAATTTATAACTCACACTACAAACATAATGTGTTCAACCATCAAACAAACTCTATGAATTTCACTCAACCTTTGTGTTGACAGTTTTAAGCATGTATTTCAGGTCCATAATGTCAGAAACTGGCACGGAAGAGCAAGGACTAGATCAAGAAGGCTATAAATCTTATTATCATTCGAAAACCAATTTAATGTATTTTGTAAACTTGGAACCATTTGGGACCTCATTTTTGTAAACTCTGATATTTATATAAATCGAATGATAAATCTTTTAAAACGACTCCATTAGAGTACGTTTTCTATTGTTATGACTGTTGTGCCATGAAGTAACACCCAGTTTGAATTCCGCTGCGTATCATGAAATTGGGGGTGTTACACCAAGTCATATGATTTGCAGTGTGTTTAGACTTGTACAAACGTTGTAGTCTAGGGATCAAAGGAAATTAACGCAAAACCTTGTTAGGAACTTTCTTTCCCGGTGTGTTCTTGTCTTTCTATCTACTTGCTTTGCAGAACGGACAAAACTGAAAATCTATGTTATCGACACCCCGAAATAAAAAGCAATCATCTACACAAACATGTATTGACTTGTACCCTAACCCGATCATTTTAACTGTCTTCTTTATTTCATAGTGTGATGATGGGTTTTTGTATCCAACCCTAGACGGAAATGCTTCCTGGAGAAATTTAAGAAATTTGTCAAATGAAGTATAAGTCCATTTCCCTTCTAACTTGAAGTGCACCAACTTTGCCATAAAGTCCATTGAAGTCATCTAGTCACAACTCGGGTATAGTTTCTCGTTTTCATTGGCAAGTAACTCTTCAAACTCGTTACGTTTAGGACGTGTTGTTTGAGTCGACTCGTTACTTGTCTCGCCAATATTTTCTTGAGTTGGCTCATTCAGAAGAATATCATTAAGGACCACAGCCATGTCACTCATCTCATGTTGTGTTGTGTTATGTACTACTGTCGGATTACTACTCGGTTCACCGTGATTATACTATGTCTAATAATTCGGGTCCCACCCAAAATTCACATATGTGGCTTTTAAGTTTTCCGAGATTTGCATATTTTATGTTACGACAACGACGACAAAGACAATATACATGATCATCTATATTCAATAACGGCTTGCAGTGCTCGAGGAATGCGACAAGACCATCAAAAACTTTTGGAACTACGGTTCTTAATTTGTGTCCAAATCTTATCAATTGTCATAACTGTGGTTTAAAGATGAACACATCAAAATATTCTACACATAAACATATAAATAAATATACACATGTAAAGGTGGAATCAGGAGTTGTTTTGTTCACCTAGTGCAAATATGGGATGCAATATCCAAACCCATTGTTTGAATATTTCATCTCATATATGGATGCATTTAACTGATTTACTATTTGAGAAAATTTCGGCATCATTTCCCCTCAACTCCCTAAATATGTGTAGTAAAGACATATTCGTAGGAGTAAAAGGGAAACACTATCAAAATTTTCTCAAATAGTAAATCAGTTATACGCATCCATATCCTAAACGAGACAAAATATTCAAAAAACAGTCCCAAACATGGGACTTTCCGAAAATTAATTACTAATAAATTAATTTCGGACGGGTATTCTATGGGATGATTAACTTTGGACAGAGATTTTTTGAATTTAATCACTAAAATCCTAAAATATACTTGTTCACATAGTCATATTCAAATATTCACATAACATATTCGCATAATCAAATTTGCATAATCATTTAATGAATATATATATTAACTAACATTTCCCATTTTAATGGATAACTAACTAACTAATCAACCACAAACTAAATTATCCACATTAACGAATATATGTATAAACGAGTACATATTGTTGTGGTCGGCTGTAGTTGGTATACGGTTGGTCCCGGCTGGCCAAATTAAACAAACAAACACAAATTACTCATTACAAACTTTTGGCAACGACATATCCTCGGGAATACAAAAAGGCTTCTAAAATAAAAAATACCAAAAGAAATAAGTACCTTCGACTATGTTCTTTGCTGCTCGTTCTCGGCTGTGTTCTTACTGGTTGTTTCGTGTGTAGAGGATAAGGAAAAGAAGAAAAGAATTAAAGGTATAGAGGGGGAGGAAAAGAATTAAACATTTAGAGGAGGATGAGGAGGAAAAGTGCTCGTGTGTAAGTGTGATGTGCCAGTGGTGGTGTTTGTCCACTGCGGTGGTGGTGATGCAGTGTGGACGGTGGTGTTGTGGAAATAATGGTGGTGTTTTCAGCAGATCCGTGTTTGTGGTGTGGTGCTGTTATTTTTTTCTAAGTGTTGAGAAGATAGTAAAAACTAGATCTACTTTTTGTAATTAGCGAGGACAGATAGCGAGAAATCTCCTCGCTAAACTCAATATTTTGCCGTTAAGCTGTCTTTGGCGGGACTGATGAAAATTTTGGTGGGATTGTCAAAATGTCATTAAATTTTTGGAATAAGAATATTTTTTTTAAAGATTGTTAGATTAAAATTATTAATTTATATAAAAAAATAATTTGAATTAAAATATTCGCTAAACATGACTCAGGTCACGAGCTAAACGACTCGGGCCCGAACAAATCTTAACTCCAGTGAACACTTTTTTTATGACATGGAAGTTTAAATGAAACAGCATTGAAGATGGTCAAAGTTCAACCTACTTCCTTTGCACTTTATTAATAAATTTCAACGCTCCTTTTGACACGTAGTAAATTACTTCCAACAATCCTTATTAAAGCACTAATTCATTCCCAACACTTGTGCACAAAAATATTCGCTACACTAAATTTTTTTCGCTAAACATGACTCGGGCCGCGAGCTAAATGGATGATTCGAGATGATATCTATATACATGAGATGTTAAACGGATGAGTCGATATGATATTGATATACATGAGATATTAAACGGATGCGTCGAGATTATATGGATATACAAGTTATGTTAAATGGATGAGTCGAGATGATACTGATATACATGAGATGTTAAATGGATAAGTCGAGATGATATTGATATACATGAGATGATATTGACATACATGGTTAACCCATAACCTGGTTAACTCATAACCTAACACGATTCCAAATAGAAAAACTTCAATCATTTCGATTTATTTAAAAAGGGGTGGTTAACTCATAACCTGGTTATACAACTAATTTGGCGTCAAAAGTTCCTGCCACTTTATGGACACCAGAACCTAGTTAACTCATAACCTGGTTAACTCATAACCTCGTTAACTCATAACCTCGTTAACTCATAACCTCGTTATACAACTAATTTGGCGCCAAAAGTTCCCGGCACTTTATGGAAACCAGAACTTGGTTAACTCATAACCTGGTTAACTAGTAACCTGGTTAACTCGTAACCTGGTTAACTCGTAACCTGGTTAACTCGTAACCTGGTTAACTCGTAACCTGGTTAACTCGTAACCTGGTTAACTCGTAACCTGGTTAACTCGTAACCTGGTTAACTCGTAACCTGGTTAACTCGTAACCTGGTTAACTCGTAACCTGGTTAACTCGTAACCTGGTTATACAACTAATTTGGCGCCAAAAGTTACCGCCACTTTATGGACACCAAGTTATGTTAAACGGATGAGTCGAGATGATATTGTATGTCAAGTGTTCTTATAATACAATGCATGAGGATGAAAATGGGGAATGGTAAGTTAAATGCCTTTCACAAATCAAATACATGGAAATGTCTTTCACAATAAAACATTAAACAACAACAATAACACATTAAACAACAATAACAACAACAAATTAAACAAAAACAATACTACTGCATACGAAGATTTTCCATGTCATCTAATAGCTCACAGAGTATTGCACCCGATTTAAATACGTGTTTGTCGGGATTCCTATCCAATTCAAGTGTTGCCTCCAACATCCTTACTCTTGTCTCTAGCATCTGTATTTTTTATTCTAGCATGTTTATCTTAAGATCTTTGACATTACAGTTTGAGCACTCTGTAGGTACAGATCCAGAAGAAGAGCTTACACCTAACCAGTCATCAAATTCACTCTTCCACATAAAATATCCACATCCAAATTCTTTTTTTCTTGGCTATTACTTAGTAAAAAAATTATAAGAAATTTCTTTTGAACAACCTAATTATTTGTATATTTACGTAAATAAGAAATGTATGATTGTTCACCTTTGAAAGAGAACATGCATAATAACGCAATCCATAGGTATCAATTTGATGTGACGTTCTTAGCTTTATATCTCCTTTTCCACAAGAACACCTAAAAGTATTGTTTCGCTGCAGTTGTGAGATTGGTGTGAAGATAAGAGGTTGTCAGGTTGAGGATAGGAGTTTGTGTGGTTTATGTGAGCATATTAGATTGTGAGTTTGTTTTATTGTAAAAAATAAGAGCAGGAAATTTTAGAGCAAAAAGATTAGCAGGAAATTTTAGAGCCAAAAATGACAAACCAAAAATTCAAAATATTGATGACTTTTATCTTTGGCGAGGACATGTCCTCGCCAAATCATCAGCATAAAACCTGATAACCCATTAAATATAAGCCTAATTACAGTCAAGTCTTTGGTCAATCAATTGGAAAGGACATGTCCTCGCTAATCCTTTAGCCGGGAAAATTTCGCGCCAAGCAAAAATGTAACTAGAAAGCATGGTCAAAGTTTGAGGAAACACTTTGGCGGGGACATGTCCTCGCCAAAGAAAATGAACAGTAAAAGTAGCTAAAAAGCTAGCCATGGTCAAAGTATTTTGGTGATTTTTTGTCGTGTAGCGGAGTATTGGCGAGGACATACTTGTCCTCGCTAAAGGTACGTCCCCTATTCTCCTTTTTCTTATTGTGTAACATGATGATTAAACGGTGTATAATGGTCTCTTCCCAATGAAAAAAATTTGAAAAGAATCCTTACTTGCTTTCATCTTGCTTCTGCCCTGAAGGTAAATTTTTACAAAAGGAAACTATTATGCAACCAGTAAAAGACGAACAAATGAATCTTGCACTCCAAGTAATCGACCCTAACCTCAAGAACATGTAGAAACAAAACACAAATCAAAAGTAGATCAGTCCAGTTCCAATATCCGGACTAACGCTAAAGCATCCACCTATAGCTGATACACAGTGAATCACCTTCATCTAACGAACAAGTACATGTTAGATAAAACACTCCAATACAAAAAAAAATTAAAAAAAAATTACTTAAAAAAAACACTCTTATACAAACACACATTGTGTTCGTCCCTTTATTTTGTCCGCAGGGACATATTATGCACACGAGGAAAACTTATGTTGTAATGTGCCTATAAATACCTCTCATGACTCTCCATGAGGGGTGTGGGAAACATTGTGTATTATTCTTTCTTTAATTTAATAAACACATTTTTCTTCACCTTTCTCTCTCTAGAAACTACCATGTTTATCTACCGAAACCTCCCAATTCTTGATGCTATCAATTGGTATCAGGGGCATTTACCAAAAGCACAAAAAACACGTCGGATATGATTAATTTACACTTATTGAACATGATTCATTTCATCGTTTCATCAAACATGATTTGTTTCATCGTTTCATCATCTTAACACCAATTTATCCCATCTCAAAACAAACCACACTTTGCTTAAATGATCATTATCAAGAATCACATCAAATGACAGCGGCTAGTATCAGTATTTTTTGTAACTACGGAGTTTTAGTACTATATTGCTTATTTAGGATTGAAGTGACATTTCACGGGTGTATTTATTTATCTTAGAGTCAAGATGGTTCGTTGGTTTTATGTCTCAAGATAACTTGTCTGGGTGTTTATCCACTTGCACCTCATACTTTAAGGAGTTACGTTATAGTGCTCAGTACAGGTTTTAAGTCACAATTACTTTTTGTACAAGCATTAAGTCACAATGTTTGGGTGTTTACTTCATCTTCAAATCGGTTATATTGGGTTATATTCAAATGTGGTCATTACTAGCTGGTTGGATTTTGAAGAGGTTGCTTATAGGTTGACGAGAAGAGATGAGATAGTAATAGAGAGTCATTGTTATCAACATATACTCACGGGATATTGAGCTATATTTACTACTATGAGTTGATTCTCCATCATGCACACAACATTATGATGATTCCGATAACTCGTAACCATCAGGAGGGAGAAGTAGTGTACACGGGGATTTATCGGGTCAATGAAGAAGGGCTATAGGCATAAACACCATTGATTTGTTTTGGTAGAAAGACGAGTATTATTGTTTCGTCTTCTGTGATTGATTGATTGATTGAGGGAACTATTCTTCAATAATGTGTACACCGAGGTTTATTTACCAAATGGTTTATTAACTAACTTGGATGCAAATCTATGTGAATTATGTTGATATGATTCTCCTCGAACAAACAACCATGTTGCTACAGTCTACAGTCTACTTTCTCTGCTACGTGTTTGAAGACTAAGGAGATTTTTATGAAGGGTTGTTAGTTTGGGAGGGAGCAAATTAAAGAATAAGGCTCACTAATTAGGAGACAGTAATAACCTAACTAGATCATTACAACACTACAACACATGATGTTCAGAAGAAGGAACTTGAAGGATGATGCATAAAATGTTCAGAGCTGAAAAAGATCAGAGCCGTCAGCGCCAAAGATCAAAGGTGAGATGATCAGAAGAATGAACATCAAGTCATCCTTAGTATCTTGATTATAGTGACATCCTTAGAGAATCTTGCGCTTCAACAACATTGTTATTTCACTTTGTTATGTACTTATACGACTCATTGTAACCATTCACGTGTGATTCTATCTTGGAGGGAGATAGTTAGCTTAACTATTTTGTGAAGATAACGTCTTACACGTGAATTGGACTAGATACGTGAGATAGTTATGCCCGCATGGACTTATTATGTACACAAGGCAAACTTATGTTGAAATGAGTGTATAAATACCCCTCATGACTCTCCATGAGGGATGTGGGAAAACATTGTGTATTATTCATTCTTTAATCTAATAAATACATTTTTCTTCACCTTTCTCTCTCTATTTTCTCTCTAAATACTAACCTGTTTTTTCTACTTTCATCAACCTAAACCTTTCGATTCTTGATGCTACCACTTTCTATAACCATTTTTGATTTTTAGGTTTGACTAACTAATTATAAAAAGTCTTCTAATACTTAAATATCATAGTTAAACTATTACAATGGCCATTTAGTTTATGAGACACTTAAAACCGGTTTTGAGGTGTAACAGTTCTTGCCATTGAAGGTCTTGTTGTTACTCCAATGATGATTCGTGGGTAGGAATCTGCTATGACCAACGTATGCAGTATTCCTATTTACACGAGTAGGTGGAGTGTCCTCATTACATGTAAGGCAGGCAAAGTAGACTTGTCCACTCCAACCAGACAGACTACCGTGGACAGGAAAATGATTGATGGTCCATAAAATCATTGCTTTCATTGTGAACTCAGTGTTTTTAGCAACGTCTAATGTCTTTACTTCTTACTCCAAATAATCTTCAGCTCTTCAACCAAACGCTTCAAGTAAACATCAATGTACTTCCCAGGTGATTTAGGGCCAGGAATTAACAATGTCAACATGTAAGAAGACTCTTTCATAGATATGCACGGAGGGGTATTGTATGTTGTAAGTATGACCGGTCAAATACTATAAGACTGACTCAAGTTGCCAACCTGATTAAAACCATCAACAGCCAACACTAGTTGGACGTTTCTAGTTTCTTCTTCAAACTCTTTATTGTTCTCATTAAACTCTTTCCATGCTTTACCATCAACCGGGTGACCCAACTTACCATCTTCTACACATTCTCTAGTAGTGTGCCATGTCATACACTTTATACTGTGTATAGAGCCTTACATATGCTTTAGTCTAGGAATAAAAAGAAAGTAACACAACACCTTGTTTGGAACTTTCTTTCCAGTGTGTCTTTCTCTTTCCATCTACTAGCTTTGCAGATTGGACAATTTTCCAAATCTTCATTCCCTTTCCCCCAAAATAAACAATAATCATTTATACAACCATGGATGGATTAGTATCCTAACCCGAAATTTTCCATCGACTTTTTATCTTTATAGTGTGACGATGGGAAAGCTGTTTGAAGAAATTCCATTGTATGGTTAAATGAAGCACCACTCCATTTATGCAAGCCATTGACATGCGACATCTTTGCCAACATACAAGTACAAATTAGGAATAGCTCTTCATCGGCCATTTTAAACAATCCTTCCAAATCATCTTAGGACCCACAGCTTCTAGTGGCTCATTTCTAGTTGACGCAATATTTGGCTCATTACTTGTCAACGCAATATCTGTGTAGTGTTATATGTAATTGTTCGACCTATGAATATCGTTTAGGACATTGATCATATCATTTGTGTATTCTACAACTGGTGGAGAATAATCTTCTTTTCACAATGATGTACCCAAACAATATAAAACTTGCTAAATCGGTTATTATGTACGTGATGTTTAATATCCAAAAGTGTATGCTTATTCCCGTTCTCACACCTTTGACAAGGGCAACAATATAGTCCTAATCATTTAAGTGTGCTTTACAACTCACCATGAAGGTGTTAAGACCATATTTCATCTCAATGGTATTATGACTTATATTAGGCCTAGTCCAAAGTCTACCAATCGATAAAACTGAATTCACCAAAGTCTAACTACTTAGTGGTGGGTTGTGGTGGTAGGTGAGGTGTGGTGAATGTGGTGGTGATTTTGTTTGTGAAAGTTGGGGAAATTTATGGTGACAAATGAGAGGTTTTGTGGTGACGAACTTTAGTGGCTACAATTTACACTAGTTCACTATTTAAGAAAACAAAATACACAAACACATCCAAATAGCGCAAGTATCACAATTTACACAGACACATTCAAATACCAGACTTTCACATAATATCACAGTGGATGATGTAAAGGTTTTCAAATGCCGAAATATGATTTGTTCACTTAGTGCAACTAATGAAAACAATCCTAACCCACTTTTTGAATGTTTTGTCTCATACATTAATGCGTATAATTCATTTACTATTCAAGAAATATTCGACAACATTTCCCCTCAAGTCCCCAAATATGTGTATACAACGCATATTCGTAGGAGTAAAGAGGAAATACTTTCAAACGTTTCTCAAATAGTAAATCACTTATACACATTCACATCCTAAAAAAGATATAATATTCAAAAAGCAGTCCCAAAAATAGGGAATTCTGAAATTAATTTCTAATAAATTAATTTCGGACGAGTTTTCTATAGGATAATTAAATTCATATAGAAATTTATGAAATTGATCACTAAAATTCTAAATATCATTTACTCATTTAAACATTAACACATTAAAATAAACACATTTAAACATTATACGCATTATACACATTTACACTTTATACAAATATACACATTTAAACATTATACAAAATTAGAAATAACAAATAAATTAACAAAAATAGAAAATCACTTACTTTGTTTGGTTAGTTGCTTTGCTTAGTTGGGTATGGTGGTGGTGGTGTTCAGGAGCGCCGACGGTGGTTGGGTACTACAAAAACATAAACACCTTAAAAACAAACCAAAATCATTAACCAACTTAAAAAAAACAAAATTCACCAAACATAAACAAAATCAAAACCACCTGTTGAGTCGTCCTCGTGTTGACCTATCTGGGTTCGCGTGTTGACGGGGTAGTATAACCTTAATCCAAATACAATTTATTAATCGTGTCAAGAAACTCAACCTAACCCAAACTTGCATAACACGTGTTACCATTTGTGACCTATTTAACATATTTAACTAAATAGGTCAAGCGTTGAATAAGGTTGGTGGTTTATTGACTTAATTAGTTTAAATGCAAAAATGATATAAGGATATAAAATATGATAAAATAACATACAAATAACTATACGACAATTTTCTGAGTTATAAGCATTACTTTCAATGATATATGATGTAAAATCGTACTTCACTCATATTAAGTACATAACAAAAAAAATTCAATCCACATCCAACATAAAAAAACTAGGTTATATATTTTATTTTTAGAGTCCTATATACTTAAACGGGTTCACGGGTTTACCTGTTTAATATTTACTCAACCCAAATACGACCCATTCATTAAACGGGTTAGACGGTTTTTACCCAAACATGTCGGGTTCGTGCCGTTTATTGTGTCGTGTCAAGAATTGCTACCCCTAGGTTCGACCTCCCAAAAGACGGTTCTATATCATGTTCGACAACAATGCAAATGCATAACATTGGAGTGGTGTGCACCAAGTTAATAGGTCGGGGTAGATCAATCTATTACAACAACTACATTACTAATTTAAAGCAAACAAGATTAATTTAAATTATTTTTAAATCATTTATAATTAAATCCTTTATTTTTTAAATTCATTTACAATTAATTGAAATCATTTATAATTAATTTTAATCATTCTTAAGTTCATTTATCATTAATTTAAATTCATGTAAATAATTTTTAATTAATTTAAATCAACTATAATTAATTTAAACAATTAAATTATGTCACCCAACCTATAACGACAACTAACAATGACCACTTGTCATCATTATAGGTTAGGCGGGTAAATTTCTCCCGGCAAGAAATAAAATTTTGACCGTGACTAAAGGTTTGATCGTCACGACATTTATAGCGACTACAAAGTCATCGTTATAAGTCTAGCCAAAGTCAAAGATTTTATATGCACCTGTTTTGTCGTCTAGCAAACTTTTAGCGACGACATGTCGTCACTAAAGGTTGCGGTCAAAGAAGGGGTCATGAAACTGACTATTTTCTTAGCGACTACATCCGCAGTCGCTAAAACTTTCCCGCGTGGAAATTGGCGTAGTGACTTTGTATAGACTAGAATTTACCCACATAATGTGGCACTACTTAAGATGGATAAGACGACTTCAGTTGCAAAAATTTAGTTATCTTTTCTCAAATGAATCAGTGTGATTAAATTTTGATAGTTCTGAAACTAAGAATGCATGTTTATTTTGTTGTTAACAACAAGAATTCCATGTTACAGACTAACACTACTCTTTTTAATAACTTTATTTGTCCACACAGCTCTATCTCACTATCGATAATGGTTACTGCGTCCATTCCTCATCGGTGGAAATATGATGTTTTTGTAAGTTTTAGAGGTGAAGATATTCGTAAAAGCTTCATGGATCATCTATACAACGATTTCAAGCAAAAAGGAATTTATGCTTTTAGAGACGATAACGAATTGCCTAAAGGAGAAGAGATATCTCCTCATCTCTACAAAGCCATTGAAGAATCAAGGTTTTTGATAGT